>SKCR01047496.1:0-160298 GCA_019454045.1 Zanthoxylum bungeanum
CTGATCATTGGAAATGATATCGGGATGATGCAAGGCGTCAAAGCTTACCTCTGTAAGAATTTCTCCATGAATGACCTGGGTAAAGCTTCTTATGTCTTAGACATAAAACTGTATAGAGATAGAGAAATGAAGCTTATTGGGTTATCTCAATCAACATAAATTGATAAGATCTTAGAACGGTATAATTTTGGTAACTATAAGACAACAAACATATCGTTCAGACATGGCTTAAATCTTTCAAAGAAGATGTGTCCATAAAAAGAAGATGAAAAGATTAGAATGTCTTGGTACGCCTCCTTGTGAACGTGCCAAAGTTGTCACAACGAGAAACAACCAGAACCGAATGAGTGATCGACAATGAGTTGTCTACCTAATAAATATTCGTAGGCGAGAACGTGTCAAAGCTGTGAGCTGAAATATATTCATGGGATCCACCTTTCACTATTATGTTATGATTTGATTATCACATTTTTTGTATTCTGTCTGGGGATTACAGTTTTACATGAAATAATGGGAGAGGCATTTTTAGATTAAAAATCTATGATCTATTTATTGTTTTTGATATAATATGAAACAATTTTATCTGTTAAAAGTTGATTCGCTGTCTATTTGATAGATTTGTGATGGCGGCACCTTCGACCAATCCTTTTGCTCGTATGCTTGATGAAAATAAGTTTAAGGGCGCTGAGAACTTTGCGGATTGGGATATGGATTTGAGGATTGTCCTCGGATCCGAAAAGTTGGGATACATTTTGGAAGGTCCACTACCACTTGTTATATCAGAGGATGCATCGCCTGAAGAGATAGAGACTTTCCGTAAATGGAAAGATGATGATTTAATGGTTAAATCATTCATTCTCAGTTCTATTTCTTCTGAAATGAAGAGGCAATAATTTGATATGCACGATGCATATAGCATGATGACACAACTTCGTGAATCGTTCATGAACCAGGAACAGGTCGTGGTTCATAGAGTTGCAAGGGAACTGGTCCATTCTAAACTTGATGAGGGGCAGGCTGTGAGCACACATGTGCTTCATTTGATCAATTTGATCGAGCTATTGAGGCGCAATGATTTCCCTCTCAATGATACTCTAAGACAGAGTGTCATACCTGGTTCGCTTCCGGTGTCATATCACCATTTTGTCATGTACTTCAACATGAATGGGATTCACTACTCTTACCGTGAGTTGCATAGGATGCTCCTCACAGCATAGGAAGATTTGAATAAGAGAGTTCTGACTCGTCTTCTGAAACCTACTTCACTTTCCGCTTCTTCCCAATCCAAGTTGAAAGGGAAGAAGATAAAAGGAAAGTAGAAAATAGGTTTCAATACTCATCCGCATGCTAAGGTAGCGAAGCCCAATAGAGCTTCTGAAGATAAGTGCCACCACTGCCAAAAAGTCAGGCACTGGAAAAGAAACTGTCCAGAATACCTCGCACAGATAATGAGGGAAAGAGCATTGACATCAGGTACTTTTATTTTTCCTATTATTGATATCTCAATGGCTTTTGAAGCTATGACATCTAATTGGATTTTAGATTCTGCTTGTCCTATTCACATTTGTAATACGTTGTAGGTGCTGACGGGAAGTAGACTGCTGAAATCTGGGTAGATGCAGTTGCGATTGGCGACTCTCTGGATGCGGTTGCAGTGGGCTTATGCGAGATTCTCTTATCCAGTGGGAGACTTTTATTAAATGACTATTATTTTGTGCCAGGATGTGTGGCGAATATTATGTCACTTTTTGTATTTGATACTGAATGATATAATGTAAATATTAAGAATCGTTCTTTGTATTGATATGATAGAAATAATATTCAGATCCTTTGTTGTCCAAATAAGCATGGTCATTACATATTGCGTACCTCACAAGATATCTTTAATACTGGAATTAATAAACTTAAATTATCTGATATAAATAATATTGAACTATGGCACGTGAGGTTGGGTCATATAGGCGTGAAACGCCTAACCCAGTTGGTTAGGAATGGTTTGATACATGATCTCACCATTGAACCTTATCCAACTTGTGAATCTTACATTTGGGGTAAGATGACCAAAGTCCCATTTTCGGGTGTTGGACACCGAGCCACTGACTTATTAGAACTCATACATTCCGATGTATATGGTCCTATGAGTCAGACTCCACACAGTGATTTTTCATACTTCATCATCTTTACCGATGATGTGTCACGGTACAGTTATGTTTATCTGATGAAACATAAATCGAAAACCTTTGAAAAGTTCAAAGAATTCCGAAATGAAGTAGAAAACATACTAGTCAATATATTAAATGCATTCGATCTGATCTAGGCGGTGAATATATGAGTGGAGAGTTCATTGATTAATTAAAAGAGAATTAGATTCTCGCTCAATATACTCCTTCGGGTACTCCGCAACAAAATGGAGTGTCAGAGAGGAGAAATCAGACATCATTGGATATTGTCTGATCGATGTTGAGTTATACAGATTTTCCCAATTACTTTTGGGGCATAACTCCCGCTCATCTCCTGAATAAGATTCCTTCTAAAGATGTCCATATGACTCCATATAAGATATGAACCGGTAGGAAACCGAATCTTAGTTATGTTAAGATTTGGGGTTGTCCTGCATACGTCACAATGGCTCAGCAGAATTAGCTTTTACCTCGAGGATAAAAGTTTAGGTTTGCTGGATATCCTTCAAATACGAAAGGATATTTGGTTTATGATACCGAGCATCGAAATGTGTTCGTATCTCACTTCGTAAAATTTCAAGAGATAGAATTTTTGTCTGAAGGTGGTGATCATAGACAAGTTGAACTTGATGAATTACAACCTGATACCAATGAACCAACGGAGGAACCTGAATTTCAAGAAGATGAAGAACCTTCAACATACACACTCTGTAGGTCACAAAAGGTATCTAGACCTCCTAAACGCTTGTATTTGATACAAGAAAAGAGTCTCGATGTTCTCTTAGTTGAAGAGACTGACCCTTTTACCTATAGAGAATTGATGTTAGACATCGACTCCGTGAAGTGGCAAGACGCCATGAAATCCGAGTTAGACTCAATGCATGAGAATCATGTTTGGAACTTGGTTCCGCTTCCTGAAGGAATTGTTCCTATCAATTGTAAATGGATTTACAAGAGGAGGCGCGGGCTCGACAGAAAGGTTGAAATCTTTAAGGTCCGACTGGTAGCTAAAGGTTACTCTCAGCGACCTGGTGTCGATTACGATGAAACCTTTTCGTCAGTTGTGATGCTAAAGTCTATAAGGATTTTTTGTCTATTACCACATACCATGATTACGAGATTTGGAAAATGGATTTCTTGATGAAGAAATCTATATGGAATAGCCGGAGGGTTTTGCATCAAGCGAGAACTCGGACATGGTATGCAAGCTGAAGAAGTCCATTTATGGACTTAAATAGGCTTCACGAATTTGGAATTTTGATTCGACGAGATAATCAAATTGTCTAGTTTTTTCAAGAATTCAGAAGAATCGTGTGTGTATAAGAAGTCCAATGGGATTATGGTGGTATTTTTAATTCTCTATGTTGAAGACATCCTGATCATTGGGAATGATATCGGGATGATGCAAGGCGTCAAAGCTTACCTCTGTAAGAATTTCTCCATGAATGACCTGGGTGAAGCTTCTTATGTCTTAGACATAAAACTCTATAGAGATAGAGAAATGAAGCTTATTGGGTTATCTCAATCAACATACATAGATAAGATCTTAGAACGGTATAATTTTGGTAACTATAAGACAACAAACATATCGTTCAGACATGGCTTAAATCTTTCAAAGAAGATGTGTCCACAAAAAGAAGATGAGAAGATTAGAATGTCTAATCAACGCTATGCTTCGTGTTTGGATAGCATCATGTATGTCATGTTATGTACTAGGGCTGATATCAGCTTCACAGTCAGTGTGACCAGCATGTATAAGTCCAATCCAGGAAATGACCATTGGATGGCCATTAAACATATCCTCAAGTATCTTAAAGGCACTAAGGATAATTTTATTATATATGGAGGAAACGAACTGCAAGTTAATAGGTATATGGATTCCGATTTCCAATCGGATCCTGATGATATAAAGTCTACATCAAGATTCGTGTTTACCCTTAACGGAGGTGCAGTTTGTTGGAAGAGTTCCAAACAAGGGTCAACAGCTGATTCCACCACAGAGGCGGAATATATTGCAGCTTCTGAAACTGCAAATGAAGCTGTATGGGTTAGGAACTTTATCACAGAATTGAGAGTAGTCCCAAGTATCAAGTATCGGATTTCGTTATACCGTGATAATACTAGAGCCATTGCGCAAGCAAAGGAACCGAATGCGCATCAGAAGTCGAAACATATGGAACGAAAGTACCACATCATTTGAGAGATTATGTCACGATGGGACATTATCGAGTGTAATTTATCGAGTGAAGATAATGTAGCAGACCCGCTTACAAAGGCCATTCCTCCGAAGTTATTTGATAAACATGTGGAGTTGATGGGTATTAGATACAATCGATATTAGCACTAGAGCAAGTGGGAGAATTTGTGAGGGTTGGTGCTCAAAGCGCCAATTTTCTTATGTATTTCCCTGTAAATACTTATGTAACATTTTATTATGAATAAAATAAAAAATTTCTATTATATATAACATCTCTTTTTATATGGTAAAGACGTAACAGACCTTAGAATGATTAGTTATGATACTGTTGCAAAAACGTCGCAACTGACATTGAGTTGTATCATAACGTTGTCATTCTTAGACAGTTCCTGGTCAAGGTATACACTTCTTGGTCAGTAAAGTAAACCTGTTGAGACTGGTACATGTCGTATATTAGAATTTTGGATTCCAATGGTTTCTCAATGAACTATGAGTCTTGGAGACTTGTATAGATGTGTAGGTGTTTATAGCAGATGAATATTGAACGACTAACTGAAGATTCTTAATGGATGGTACACCAACGTCAATAAGAAGTTTATCGGGTTGAGTGAGTATATTGATTCTTTGACTTGAGATACCACTGTGGATATATTAGTTATCCTCCGCACTTAGATGACAGTCACGTCACCGATCTATTTAGATCAAACCTCCGTCTGTTCGTTGGGTGTGGACTGATGCTCAGGATATCCTGTGTGTCAAGAAAAGATCTGTCAGTTCTGTGTACAGAGCATAGGTATTCAATCTGGAATTAGCAATCTGTTAAATCTATGAGCCTGTGGTACACTGTAGAAATTAGTTCTAAGTGTTATTAATGGATTGCTAATATAAATATCGGCGTGATTATATTAGCGCCTCCCTTTCAAGGTTTCCTTGCTCGACCACGGGATACCAAAAAGTTCGAATTCACAGCTAATAACATTGATTCAATTGACATTGACATAATAGGAATATTTCGTCTATTAAGGAGGATTCCCCGAATACCTAAAATAGAGATAATCATAGAAAATGTGAAATATTTTATAGGATCCGTTTACGCCTAATTTTCCTGGGATTGTAGTTCAATCGGTCAGAGCACCGCCCTGTCAAGGCGGAAGCTGCGGGTTCGAGCCCGCGCTTGGTTGATGGAAGTGGATTCGAACTTGTGACTGCCGGGTCATAACAAGCAGTTTTCGTGACGTTTATATCTATATCTATAGAATAATCCAGATACCTGTGACGGAGGGATTATACGTATGCAATGACCTCGACCTGTAAGGTTCATAGAGTTTATCCGTGTTCGTCATAATTTACGGGTGGGTAAATTATGGACGCGAAATTTGATTTCGTGATGGATATGCCTGAACCTAGAGAGTCTCCCTAATTAAATATACTCATAGAGCATTAGGACAACTTCTATGAATAATACTGATTATTTATAAGTCATTTAACGGTTAAACGGAAAAATACATGCAAATGGACCTAATGGTCATTTTCTTAATTAATGTGTATTTGTATTTAATATTTGATTTTATTAAATACACATTAATTAAATATCAAATTGTGACATTTGACATAAATGATTGATATATGTATTTTGATTATTTAATGTAAATATAATACATATATTTAATATATTTATATTTAATTATTTGATTATATAAATATTTTATGATTAAATTAATTAAAAGATAAATATCTTAAGTCATCATTTTACTTTTAAATGGCTTGGAATAATTGGTTACACTTGTTTCATTGTATTAAATGTTATAGTTATCGATGAAACAAGTAAACTACGTTATTTACCATTTAATTTATTGAAATAAAAATTAAAAAAAAAATTGCTATTATTTTCTTGGTGATTCACGGTAATCAAAGGAAAATATATACGGTTTTTTGTTTCTTTTTTTTTTTTTTACAAAAACTAGTTACAAAAATAAATTACAAAGAAAGCTTGAGAGAAAACTTGAAGAACAAAGGAAATACTTCAAGTAAAAACTTAGATTTTGTAAGTAATTTCCAACTTTCTTCAACTAGGAAATTGTTTCCATGTTTCTAGACTTCAACATGTGCTGTTAGAATTTTCTCTACTCTTTATGTATGTAATTAAATTGGTTGGAACTTGTTTGAAAGATGTTAGCATGTGTGATTAAACAAAGTGAGCTTATAATTAGTTATTAAGCTTTCTTTTGATTAATTAGTAATCAAGTTGTCATTTTAGAGTTTTAAGGCCACTCATTTATGACCTAGAATTGTTCTTGTATTATTTCAAGTGGTGAGACTTGTTTGGTGTGTTAAAGAATTGATTAAGTGTTGAATTATTCAATTTAGTGTAAATTGATCAATTGGAGTAATTTATGAAATTATGGTTCTTAACCTATTCCAATTTTGGGGTTTTTTTTTATATATATGATGTATTATGATGTATATTAAATTTAGGATTGATTGGATTTTATCTTGACTTGTTTTGAACAATATTGGACCAAATTATAAATCCTGGAAAATACTGGGCTGTTTAGGTAATTACAAAAAATTTGAAATTTTCATTACAATTCATATTTTGATGTATTAGACATGTATAAATCATTTTGGGATTGACTTGGAATCACTTAAATATGTATTTGACCATTTGAGGACCAAAATGAACAAAATATAAAGTTTGAGGGGTCAATCAGTAATTAAGAAGAATTTTGATTTCTTGGGTTAAAATTTCAGATTTTCAGTATTGAGTGATTAAAATAAATAAGTTTATTTTAATTATCCGAGAAAAAATTTTGAAATCAAAAAATTTTGATTTTCCGCATTCCTATGCGTTACCCATAATGCCCCTATAAAACCCCAACATAAACACATTGGGTCTTAACAAGCCCGATATAATTCTCTCAAGTGGTCGAGTAACCGACCGAATTTCTCTCTCTATCTCGAGCTTTTAAGTCTTTGACTTTACAAGTTGTGTAATGTAAAAATTACTAACCGTTGAAATTGTGACTTCAACCCCTTTATATAGGCTCTCAAATCTACTATTTCGCCAACTATGACGTTAGTTCATATCACTTAGCCATTATTACAGCCACAACTCTCATCAATCATCCTTAATCTAGCCAATCAAATTAGTCTATTCCCCTGCCACTGCAACGGCCTATGGTGGCCTATGGCGGCTCTACTCTACCACTGGTCTGCCATTGTACCACCCCATGTTAGAAAGATAAGGTTTTACCAACTGCAAGGTAGCAAATGTACCTTTCTGATATGTCATACATCTTTCGAAGAAAATGGCACCTCAGACTGAGGAAGATAGAGTTAGAATTTCTAACTTGCCATATGCTTTTTGTATTGGAAGCATAATATATGTTATGTTATGTACAAGACCTGACATCAATTTCGACGTCAGTATGACTAGCTGATATTAATCTGATTCAAGTGATGATCATTGGACAGCTGTGAAACATATCCTGAAATATCTTAAATGTACTAGGGATAAGTTTCTTATATATGGAGAAGATGAGCTACAAGTTAAAGGTTATACAGACTCCGACTTTCAGGGAGATCCAGATGATAGAAAATCTATATCAGGATACATATTAACCCTTAACGGTGGTGCAGTTAGTTGGTGATGTTCAAAGCAAGGCTCAACAGTTGATTCCACCACTGAGGCAGAATTTATAACGGCTTTAGAAGGTGCTAAAGAATCTGTATGAATTAGAAATTTTATCACAAAACTTGGTGTTGTGCCCAGTATTGCGGATTCGATTCCATTGTACTGTGATAATAGCGAAGCCATTGCACAGGCTAAGAAGCCGAGGGCGCATTCCAAGTCTAAGCACGTTGAAAGGAAATACCACGTAATTAGAGAGATTATTGAACGAAAAGACATAGTGGTCTTGAAGGTTCAAGGACTAGACAACATAGCAGACCCGCTTACAAATGCCTCACCTCCTAAGTTATTCGATAAACATGTGGAGGAGATGGGACTGCAGTACCATCCAGATTGGCACTAAGCAAGTGGGAGTTTGTTGGAGTTGGTACTTGGAGTGCCAATCCGAATAATATATTGTACATTTTATTATTTATTAATAAAATATCTACATTCATTTCATACCTTATTAATGACATTGTCATTATGCATATTAGATTGATGTATAAATATGCTAAGAATGACATCGACCTTAGAATAGTCTTGTAGTAATACTGGACATTAGTTGGTCCGAAATTGGGATAAATATTACTATTGTAAACTATTCTTAAAGTAAATATTCATAGTCGTTGGTTTTGGAATACGGTCGAATTCCTATAACCTATAAGACTAGCACATGTCGTATATTGGAATTGGAGTTCCAATGGTTTAAACTCGATGTACCATGAGCTTTGGATGCTCGTATAGTCTGGGGGGTATTGGTTGGACCGAATACTGAATGACTTACAGGTGATTCCTAACAGTTGGAAGTACACACCACCGTCAATAGGAATCTCATCGAGTCGAGTAGCATATGTGATCCTTTGACTATAGGACATCATTGATTTTGTATGAGATCATCCACACTTTGATGCCATGTATGTCAGAAACCTTTCATGGTCTGGTCTCTAGATGTTCGTTGGGTATGGACCGATGCACTCGTTAATCAAGTGCAAATCAAGATAGAATTCGTCGTCTCGTATGTGTACCATAAGGGGTTTAGGTATCCATGTAAGTAAGTCACGATTCTCAAAACTGTGGCCAAAGTCGATCACCTAGGATGGATCGCATCAATTGTAAAGAATCGTGGACATGTCGATATGAGATGTGCGCCTCAGAAACTTGAGGGTGTATTCTATGTTTTCTCAGCACAACTCGGATAGCCTACGACGGAGGGATTGTTAAACATATGTGATGACCTCGATTTGTATAGTTCAGAAAGATCGTTCATGTTCTTCGCGAATTTGGAGGTGGCTGAATTGCGTACATATTAGCTAGGCTTATATGACGAACGTGTCTGAACTTAGAGAGTCCCAATATGAAGTGTACTCGTTGAGCACTTGGGTAGCCGATTATTTTTTATAAAAGATAATATTCGATATTATAATTATCAACTAAGATAATCAAGTGTTATTGGATAACGTTGATTATTTACTTTGACCTAATTAGATTAATTGGATTAATTTAATATTTGCACAAGGGTTTTGTCGTAATTTCATAATTATCTATACCATTTGAGGATATTATGGTAATTGCAAGTATGTAATTATAGGTGTTTTTGGCTTGATTTAATTGGATTAAATCAAAGTGGCAAATATTGAACTAACTCATTTCCTAATCTTTGTATTGATTTAATTGGATTAAATCAAAGTGGTAGACAAAGGTGATTAGTCACACTTAATTATGCATATTTGGACAAATTAGATTAAGTCCACATAAAAATTGATTAGAACTTTTATTATTTAAAAATTACCTAAATTTTGTTATAAATAGCAAGCTTTAGGAAGGTTTTAATTAAGCTTAAGAAAGCAAAATACAAGCAATTCTTGGAGAAATTATCCTAAGTTAGAGAAGTGTTTAGAGAAGCTTTGTGAGGTCTCTACAACATTTCATCTAGGAGAAATCAAGATTGGATCTTAGAGTGAAGCTTGCTAGCATTGGAATCAAGATTGGATCTTGGAGTCTAGCTTGCAAACCTTGAAAGTTCTCCAACCATTTCAACAAAGAGAAAGAGATTGGATCTTTACATCAAGCTTACTAGGTAAGTTGGAACTTCTCTTAAGTTATGTTCTTCATTAGTGAGTTTTTCATTAGTGAGACATATATTGATGAATTATGTATTGGATGCATGATTACATAGTTTAAAGTTGAAATAAGGCTAATAAATTATTTTAGGATGCTTTGGAAGTATAAACACAATATGCTTGTTAATTAGGTTAAAAATATCCATATTTGACATGAAACAATTAATAAGAGTTTGGAACTCTAGATTAAATCTTAGAGTTATGGTTACCATTCTAGAATCACTTGACCACCTTTGGATGAACTAGAATTGTTCATGAGACATTTCATAGTGGGATTCTAAATTGGTTTGTGTTTTGATTCAAACAAATGCATATATGTATTTAGAATATATATATATGTTAGTTGTATAACATGTGTTGTAGTTGGTTTTGATGTTAAAATTATTTTTAAGGTGTATTGAAATGATAGGAGAAAATTGGAAGTGTTTGGGATTAGTTTGAAGTTGAAAAATGCTCACTGCCCAGCGGAGCGTCGCGACACTGGCCTTCCAGCTTTGCGACACTGAGCATCAGACCTAGGAGCATCGCGACTCTCACTCTTCTGTGTCATGACGCCGAGATATTCAGCTTTCGCACTTTGGAGCGTCTTGACTCCCAAGGCTCCGCGTCGCGACTCCGAGAGCTGATGAACACTAAAACTTCATTTTCTCCGTTCCAGAGTTTCCGGACTCCGATTTGGTCCCCGTTTTTTCCTACAGACTCGTATCAGAATTTAGTTTGCATTAAAATATTTTAAAATACAAGAACCACTTTCACTGCGTGTGGCACCATTCCGACTCTAGGGGTTCCACAACTGCCCTAACAATTTCATTTAACATATATTACATTAATATATACATTTAAATTATTAAAATCATTTTACACATGTAGGCTAAATAAAAAAAAGTCAAACATTACACTAATAATGACTATTATTATTTATTTTACATGCGTCAACAAACAATTTATCAATTAATGTGTATCTAATCAAATTATATATCAAATACAGATACATATTAGAACGACCAAAAATTACATCGGCATGTGTAAATTCATTTACCGATTAAACGATTCAAATTAACTAATTTAATCAGATGAAATATTATGAAGAATCAGTATTATTCATAATACGTTGCCCAAGTGCTGAACGAGTATACTTCATATTGTGAGACTCTCTAAGTCTATGTATATCTATCACAGAATCCAATTCCATGTCTATAATTCACTCATTTGTAAATTATGATGACTACGGATAATCTCGTAGAATTATGCAAGTCGAGATCATCACATACATATAATCTCTCCGTCATAGGCTATCAACATTATACATGGAATATAGATGAGAACGTCAAATCCCTAAGGTATAATATAGTCGACTTATAAATTTACGATCTATAAATAACCCTCGTAACTCGCTTCCGTGGTGTACCACGACCATGGATTCACTAGATCGCAAACACGTGCAGGATACCTATACCCTGTACACAGGACCAGTGGTTCCTATCTTGATACACACCGAATATCATGAGCATCAGTACACACCCAACGAACATACGGAGGTCTGACCTAAATAGGTCGGTGGCGTGACTGTCATCAAAATATAGAGGATCACTCATATATCCATCGTGGTATCTCAAGTTTAAGGATCACTATGCTACTCGACTCGAGAATATTCCTATTGACATTGGTGTACCATCAATTAAGAAATCTTCGGTGAGTCATTCGATGTTTATCGAATAAACACCTATATGTCTATACGAGTTTCGAAGATTCACGACTCACTGGGATAACCATCAGATGAAGTCTCGATATATGACATGTACTTGTCTCAGTAGATTTTGCTAACCGACCCGTGTCCGTAAATCTTGACCAGAAGCTTTATTTGAGAATATACAACTTATAGAGACGTTTTACAATGTCAATTACAATATACGTTGTAATTGCGCAGTACGTTATAAATCATTGGATCTTTCTCTTTATATATATATCACTAAACCGAATTTAGTTTCAATCTAATCAAATTAGATCGTATATATATATAATATATATATATATATATATATTATGAAAAAATGAATTATTTGTATTCATGAACCGGATATAAATACAATCTGAATGACACTCTGAGCACTAACCCTAACACTTACACCCTAACTCATGTTCTTTTAATATCATTCAAGAATCAAATTGTTGCCAGAATGATAAATAAAAAGAACGATTAAATTAGGCGCCTCACCAAAAATTAAACAAAAAGAATACCTGAATCTAACGTAAACTTATCACTTGAATATATTCAGCCCTGACTTAAGGAGAACCACGAGATGGAGTTTTGTGAATGACATATATGGAAGATATCACCTTTGTTGTTGGGGCGGGTCTAAGGTACCCAGGGGTATGACATACCCATGGGTCCCTCACCGTTGGATCACTATTAAGTGATCCAACGGTCTTTAGAAAAAAAACAAAAACCGGATATATCGGTATAAATATACATTGTATATACAACTCTTCATCTCTCTCTCTCTCTCACAAATCCCTTATCACTCTCACTGTCTCTCTCTCTCTCCGTCTCACGAAAGTTTCTTTTATGTATTAGTTGTAGATTTTTATTGCTTTTAGTTTTTTCGTGTTCGGATTGAGGCTGTCGCCTCGACCGCCTCGAGGCTGTCCGCCTCGCCTCACGCGAGGGACCGCCTCACACCGCACACCGAGTTTTTGAACCTTTACAGAAACTGCTCATCACTCTCACACAAACCAAATTTGTGCCCTAGAAAATTACCGTGTGCCGTAGAGAATTACCGTACACCGGTGACGTTTAACCGGATCTGTTTCTCCGGCGTTTGTGTCATCACTTTCACTCTCACTCTCATGATATCTCGCTCTCACACAAGAAGCCAAATTTGTGCCCTAAAATCGCAAACTATCCAACACCGACGCCGACGCTGTTTCACATGTGCTGCTTCTCCATCACTGGTCAACTCCATTGCTGGTCAACTCTGTCGCACGTTGCTGGATTTTTGTGGTCGGTAAATCATGATTACATTGTATCTTTTATGATTTTAGTGATTTTGGATTTGTTCTCATGTTGCGAATCTTGCATGCAAGTTCTGTTTTTATCATCAAATTTGAAACTTGATGGCCTCTGATTTTGTTACCTGCGGTTTTAAATTAATCACCTTATGAAAGAATACTTATAAAATAGTTTCATCCTTTTAGCTTGACGAATTTTCTGTTTTGCTGGGGATTTAGACATATATATTTGGAAGCTCATAAATTGTTCATGATTGCAAGGTACATTTAAAAAGAAACTGGATGTTTGTTAATAAATTTGTGTTGAATTTATGAAAATATGTAAGTGTATGGTTAATGTTCTTCTGGTTTGTTCAAAAGCTTGTTGAAATTCATCAATTTAAGATTTTTTCCTCAGCTTTGTGTCTTATTGTATTTGTGACCCAATGGATTGTGTTGAATTTGTGAAAATATGTCAAGTGTATGGCTAATATTCCTCTGGTTTGTTCAAAAGCTTGTTGAAGTTCATCAATTTAAGAATTTTCTCTCAGCTTCGTGTCTTATTCTATTTGTGACCTAATGGGTTGTGTTGAATTTTTGAAAATATGTAAAGTGTATGGTTAATGTTCCTCTAGTTTGTTCAAAAGCTTGTTGAAGTTCATCAATTTAAGATTTTTCTCTCAGTTTTGTGTCTTATTCTATTTGTGACCCCATTGTTATTTTTGTTTTAAGCATGATTGCATAAGTTTAGGTTGATAAAATTTGTTGGTGAGATAAGTTTTGAAATTTTTAGTATTAGGATGGAGTTATTTGGTATTCAAAAGCATGGCTGATAATCATCTTATAGCATAACTTAATGGATAAGAAGTTTGGGTTTGATTGAAAAAAATTTGGATCACTATAAAGGGATCCAACAGTGAGTTGTATATGTTGATGTCTGTGGGTGATGATTTTGATATACATAGAATACCTCATTATATTGAAAGTTGAAATCATTAGTTTTTTAGTTAGATTTTGTACTTATCTGTCTTTTTTGTGACTTTCTTCAATCTTCATCTAATTCAACTCATTACATTGTAATAGTTTTTTTTGATAGTTTTATAAGCAGTTTGCTTTTGAAATGTGGGTTAAACAATGAATTATGGTAAGCCGTTAAGTTTGTTATGTTTAATATTTTGACGTAATTTTTTTAAATGTAGTGGATGTTGATAGTTTTTATTGTGTACAAATGTAATATTTGTTGGCATTATACGTGTTTGTGAAGCTTCACATTTAACGTGGTTGTCAAGCATTTTTCCAACTTTATACTAACTTACTTATCATTGTTGATGTATTTGTAGTCCATCGTCTATGTCCTTTGTTGTAAACATAATGGCTAAACGAAAGAAGACTGAAATGAATGATCAGCCTCATGGACCGGGCAAACACGCATGGTGCTATTATTAGTAAGTTACTAGTTAACCAAATAGTTTCAATAGTTAAATAAGTTTATTTGATGATGTACATACAAAATTAATTTTACTTGTCTTGACAACAAGTATGAATCAAAGAGGATGAAAGAAGAAGGTGTTAAACTGACCAAAGAGGTATGCAATCTACCATTTAACTTTTCTTTATTATTTAACTTTATAGTTTGATTTATTAACCTTTACTATATTATTTGGTTTTACTATATTATTTGGTTATAGATAAAAGGTCACATAGGAACTAATTGGAAGAAAATGAGCTTGGAACAGAAAGTTGCTTTTGTGAACAAGTATAATCAGAAATCTGTCAACCACGAAAGGTGGCCTCGTGGATTATTAGGCGATCCAGTGGAGGAGAATGTAGAAGATAAATACCCTAACTATAGAGGAATATCAAGATGTAGTGTCACTCGATTCTCGAAAATGGTTTCCACATTTATTGTTGAACAAGAAGAAGCTGTGAAAGAGCTTGGATTTGGAAGCCTCTTGGGTCTCAGATGTGGGAGATTGCGACAAGAGTTATGTAGATGGTTGGTTAAACAATGTGACGCGGAGAGATGGATAATAACACTTAATGGAACTGAATACAGTCTGAGTGTTGATACTTTTACTGCAGTTATGGGTATTGAGGATGGGGGTTCGAAGTTTGAGACTTACGGGGAAGACAATGACATAACTGAGTTAAGAACCCAGTATTGTACCACTAAGAAAGGCATCCCAATAGTAATTATGATTGAGAGACTAAGCACTATTACCACTGCAGATGATGATTTTATGTATCCTTTTTTGTTTGTTTGCTATCAGTATTATCTTATGTCATACTCATGCCTCGTACATCAACCCATATTACCTGCATGCATTGAAAGATGTAAACTCCATTAGATTTAAAAATTGGGCAACTTGGTGTTTACAGTTTTTATGGAATGGAGTGAAGAAGGTCAATGAAAACAAAACTTCTTCAATTAGAGGATGTGTTTTATTTTTAATGGTATGAAATTAATAACATTTGATCTCTTTAATTTCGTCATGTTGGTGCTACCAACATGCAGTCCATGTTTATCATTATGACATTTATTTGTTTATGCAGATTTTCTACATGTCGTCTTCTACTTATCATCTCTCTTCACCGAGGACTGGTTGGCCTATCATGTAGTGGACTGCCACGGAAATAATAAAAAATTCAATGGGAGAAAAAATTTGGTGGTTTCGGGAGCAATACGTTATTAAATTAAGTTAATAATTTCCTTTTATGGTATGCTTCAAGTTATCATTAAAAAATTAATTTTCTATTTTTAAATTTTAAATAGGTTCCCATGAAGGAGAGTGGCCACCAAGACAGTTACGCGCGAAGGAATTCGATCCAGTTATGACAAGCCTACAAAAAATTCAGGAAACTATAGGAGAACATGCTAAAAAAACCTCGCAAGGCATGAAATCGATGGAAAATAAAATGGACCAATTGACAAAAAAGATTGATAAATTAGAATCATATTTGTTAGAGCTAAATTCATATGTTTGTGGAGAACAAGCATGTTCGACTCATGAACCGACGTCGGTCCCTATCTTTGAAGCTGCACAACCAGTCGATGCTAAGGAAGTAAATGCCAATGATAAAAAACCAACTAACATTAGTTCGTCCTCTCTTGACGACTCATTCAAGTTGAAGTAGAAGCTTGCAG
Source organism: Zanthoxylum bungeanum (assembly GCA_019454045.1). Classification (NCBI taxonomy): domain Eukaryota; kingdom Viridiplantae; phylum Streptophyta; class Magnoliopsida; order Sapindales; family Rutaceae; genus Zanthoxylum; species Zanthoxylum bungeanum. The sequence goes on from SKCR01047496.1 coordinate 16,304, forward strand.
CAGCATTTAATGAATCAATGGCCAACCCTAAACCATTCTCCACCCTTCTAAAGGATGAGGTATGAATACAAGCAATTATATGTTTTCTTGTACTTTCATTGTTATTATTTGAATATAATTTGTGACTTATTTTCTGTCACCTAGTCCTCGATGGATATAGTTGGACAGAAGGCAGAGGCTCAAGACTCTGACATGTCTTCAATTCCTAATCGGCCACTGAGAAACAGAAAGCCAGGGCCTTATCAGCGCTCCCCATATGATCTTGTTTCAACATGCGAAATGTCCAAATTTAAAACTGGTCATTTTTTGGTGAACAAGGCAGTCAATACTAATCATTTGAAGATAATTCAATATTGTTTTAATAAATTCGCTGAGAAAAGGTACCAAATCATTTACCACCATAGACTAAATTATTTTCAATATATGTATATTGGAATGAAAAAAAAAAATTAAATCTTTTTCGGGTTGCTTGCAGTGACATTATTGTCCGAACAAGTCATGAACATATCACTCGGGGTAGCTTGTTGTCGCCTTTGCCTGGTGAACCAGTTCAAGGTGAGGTTGTATCTATTGATTTTTATGATTTTTACGTATAATTTTGTAATAATAACTGACCTATTGTTCAGGTCATTTGCATGAAAGCTGAGTACCTCACCATAGAGGAGTCTTTCAAAAGAACTACTGAACCAATTAATTGGTTTTTACCGACAACCTTTGCTGTTAGTATTTTCGTTCTACCATTAAACTTGATTATTTTAATTTCATTGCTTTATTTTTATCTCATTCCAAGTCATAATATTTTGGTCTGGAATCCATAATTGAATATGTAGCAAATGGTACTAAAACGAAATGCACAATATGATTCTTTTCGTAGAGCTTCCCAATTGAAAGATCATTATATGTGTAATCTGCAAAGATGCCAACAGGTCCAATATATATATTTCTATATGCTTTATTTATATTTTTTACGTTACTATTTCTTAATTGCATCCTTATATCTTCTTTACTTTTCAATAGATATTTGTGCCCATCCACGACGGAGATTTCATTGGTACATGTTATTGATTAAGGTTAAAGAAAAAGTTTGTGAGATTTGGATTCTTTGCGGAGTGGTCGTCGAGCGCGTAAACGACAAAACCAAGTGAATATTATTGTAATTCCGTCTCACTTTTATTTTGTTTATTATTTATTTCATTTGGTTGTATATCTATTATGCATAATATTTTTATTATAACCAATTTATTTTGTCATTTAGTTACAGGCGCTAGATGTTATCCACCGCAGTTATATATTGAATACATTCCCAGAACCTTGGAGCTTCTTGGTGTGCAGTGGTATATGAGTTCCAACCCAACCCAACGGGTATGATTGCGGGATTTATGTTATTAAATTTATGGACACTCCGGGAGTCGCCACCAGTACAACTTATCTGGTACGTGATGAGACTATTACGTTCAACTAACTTTTCATAATCAAGTGCTTCGTAGAACATAACAGTTCCATATATTCATATATTAACTCACTTGATTGTTTTGGATGGTATAACTACATTGAGTTGAGGTTCTTGGGTGCTATATATACTTACAAGTTTACATTATATATTCTTGTTACTTGTTCTTACACTTGGAATATTTCGTCTATAAAATGGACAAAACGAAACCAAACTTTAGCAGTTAGTATTGAAATGAGGAGACAAATTTCCTCACCTCACCTCACATCTTTTATTCTCTTTAATGTATCATCAGCATTTGATTTTCTAAATGTATGAATAACATTTCATTTTCTTTTGGTGCACAATTATTTCTATGTGAAGACACATATTAAGTTATTTTGGATGGTATAAATATATTGAGTTGAGTTTGTTGGGTGGTACATATACTGACTAGTTTCCTTCACTTATTTTATATCATTTGGACCAGCATGACTCCCAAGAAGCAAGAGTGACAATAGCACTGCAACTTATTGACTCTCCATTGAATGACAAACGTGATGAGGTCTTAAAGTTAGCAATGGGAGAATATAACACACAACAGCAGCTGAATTCACTGCAAACACCAAGATCGAAACCTCCAAAATTGTCAGTTAGAATGGAAAAAAAACAGTAAAAAGAAAGGTCGTTTAAGGAGAAAGGCTTGACATTTGCGTTACTGAAAATGTACCTGATACTTTTGAATGCATATACTGAAAATAGTGAATTATGTAGTAAATGCATTTTGTATAAATAAAAACTGTGAAATGTAGCTGTAAATGCATCGGTGGATGAAGAATATAACAATTCTATGAATTGGGGTATTGTTTTTGGTCATCAGTTTAGACTTTTTTTGAAGCATCTATAATATCAGTGATGAAGCATCATAAGTATCTTGCTTCAGGTTCTTGTCGTGATGCTTGTATCCGGATGGTTTTGTGTATATGTCTCATCTAAATAAGCCAATGATTGCATTAAACAAGTCAGTTAACAACTTTCAAAATTTCGTATTGAATTTGGTTCACTTCATCAATCCATTGAACCTTCCTAAAATGACCAAATTTCAAAATTTCATGTTTTATTGTTAGTCTTATGTATTAGTTATTAAACAAGTCAGTAAACAAATAAAACCATACATAAAAATGAACATAAACTAAAGATAAATAAAAACATATCCAAAATAATGATACATTTTGATTACAATGATTTTTTGTTTGAGGTCTAAACCTGCCATTACAACATCCATTATGCTTACTACGTACTGATTACAGCATCCAAAATGTCATCCAAATATTGAATAAAAGACTATATGGAATAAGGCCACCAAGTGCAGTTTTTCGTAAGAGGACTGTGAAGATGTTCCAAAAATATTGCTTTCACTACCGAAACATGCAAATGTTTCCATGTTCATTCAGTTCGGTAATCATAAATTCTCAAAATCATTCACATATTAATACCTGCAAATGATTCTAAAGTTGATGGCGTTGGATACGTAGATGACGTTAGACCATCACTTGCAAAACCTACAAATATTTACCTACCAATTATTCTTTGAAGGAACCAAATTTTTTAACAAACAAAAAAATACACAGTAAAAATAAGCAAATCTAGTCAATTATTCCCCATTTAATTTTCTAAATTCTTAATACCTTATGAACATTCTGTGTCGATGGAATCCAATATGTTTGTGAAGATACACTAGTCCCACTTATACTACTACTTCCACCTTCATCATTAGCAGTAACAATTTTTATAGAACAATTCATTTTGTTGTGCCTGTTTGCTACATTGGCTACATTTTCTATTTTTTCACTAAGTCATTCTTTGATCTTTTAGCACATCCTTTTGTATTAATTATAACATGATTTTTGACTTGTATGCCGTATCACAAGCCATAACATTACCAAGTATTCCATCTTCTTCAATCACAATAACTTCCTGAAATTTACTTGTCAGCCGTTGAATCTCAGATAAAGCTTTTGTGTAAGCATGCTCATTTTTTGATGCTATAAAACACAAATTATTACATGCTGCTACCAATGAACCAAATTTGGCAACCTCCATAAGGTGCTTGTCCATGTGAGGAGGTACAATATCCACAATATAATTGGCAGACTTCTTCGTGGATTTGGTCCACCGCTCTATAATCAACGTAGGCGGTATACGAACCATTTGCTCCAATTTCATAACATGAAAAATATGAGAACATGGAATACTGAAGACTCTAGCATCTTACATGAACACGCCATATGCACTCTTTCAACATAAAAAACAACTGTCCATCTAAGGCCCGGGTGCTGAAACTTAACTTGTCACAATTGATCATAATTAATGATGCCTCACAAGCTATCTCTTCCCGAACCCATTGAAATACATTCTTTGTATAAACATCAGAAGAATGTTTTTCGATGCTATGTAGATGTGTCGTTAAACTGGACTACTATGGGTCGAATCAAATCGTCTTTTGTTTCTTTATGTCGTATGCAGTACAATGCACGATATATTGTCGAATAAAATCATACAATTTCACTTCACCTGAAGGAAACGAGACAGTATGAATTTAAACTCTCACACCTTTGCTTCGATCGCAAATTCCACAAAAAAAAAATACCTTTCAGATAAGCCTCAGCCCATTTTTCCATGTTTCTGGTATCTACATCTTTTGAACCCATGCATTTTTCTCTAACCCCAACTCAGAAACTAAAATCAAACCATGTCTTTCAAATTCCATCTATGGATAACGGCTTCAACATGAATGAGCTAAATTTTTTGGTGAATTCTTCTTTCTTGATTTTGCTTGAGCATTTCTCTGAGATGCCAACAGCACAAAAACGATGTGAATAGAGCTCTCACAACTGTTTTAATGCCTTGTCACCATCAGTTATGACTGACTTAGGTTGTTTATTATGCATTGCAGTCAGAAATGTCTGTAGCAGCCAAATATATGAGTCAACTGTTTCATCAATGAGTAAAGAAAAACCGAAAATAGTTGTTCTTCAATGGTGATTAACCCCAACGAACATAACAAAAGGTAGGTTGTATGTATTTTTCTTGTATGTCGCATCAAATGCCAAAACATCACAAAAAAATTCATAATCATGTCGTGAAACAGTGTCAGTCCAGAACAAGTTACGTAATAGATTATCCTCATTCAAAGTATATTTGAAATACACACCAAGATAAGAATCAGCTTTTGCAGACAAATAAGTAATTACGGCTTCAGAATCAGTCTCTGAAAAATCTGCACATCGACTAGATCAAGTTTATTCTGTATATCTTTGTTGGTTTCTAATATAGTCCCAAGATCATATTTGAACAATGAAATGAATGAATACTCAAAGAAGTGAGGCGGAAACACACTTACATTGAACGGATTTTGAGATGTGTTGAAGACAAAATTTCCTCCCTTGTTGATCATTTGAAGTTTCGGCCAATGAGGTACTTTGAAGAAGATGAATAAGCTCCAAGCTTTGTAAGGATTCCAAGCTCTTGAGCTGGTTTCCCTATCACCTTGTATTGATTCTTGAAGTGTGCTAGCAAGTAAAGAAAAGAAAACAATTTCCTTATTTTTGGTGGAGGCTCACGGCAATGTGAGGGTTTGAGAGAGAGTGTGTGTTTTTCTTTTGTTTGATTTTGTTTTTCAAAAACAAGTAATGCCTAAAGTGTTTTCAAACTTTGGTATATGGCTTTCAAAAAGTCAAAACTCAAATTTGGAGCCAAAATGGCATTAAAGGCTCTCAACAACCAACATCATGAATAGTGACTAGTTGTCACTCACAAAAATGTGAATTGACATTTATCACTAAAGTGACATATGATGTGACGAGCATGTGACGAGTGATGTGACTTGTGGCCGCACTTGATTCAAAATCGAAGTGGCCTCGCAAACACATCTCGGGCTCGGTTTCGTTCATTCCGAATTAATGAATTTTCCGTTACACGTAATTAAATCAAATTTACTATTCATGTCGTTAGCGAATTAGTTCTAAATTAACTCGTTTGCCCAAATTAAAATCTAATTTTAATTCCGTGTCGAAATCTAATTTCGTTTAATATATCGAATATATTATTTTATCGATTAATTCAAAATTAATCGTCTCTCTCTTCAAATAGTATTTTATCCTAGATAAAATCTATATGTTATTAATCCAAGATTAATTAAATTCGAATCATACGTCATCGGTGAATCTTCGGGAAGCGACCCAAGAGATCCCTGGATATGTTGGCAGTAAATCGGTTGTCGGACTATCTGAACACGTACGTACCTTGTACTACGTTTTTACCGATTTACGAGACATGGTTGGCTTCTAGCAAAGCACCATGCCTACCCAATTCTACAAAAATATTCTTAAAGGAATATATAATTTGTATCAGGCGTAGTATACGTAGTATTGCGTATAGCGATCCAGTATCGAATGTCACATGCAAGGCCTGGGGCTGGAATAGTGTCTGCCCCGTACAAAGCATATATCGGATTACAAACAACTAGTCTCTTTAATCGGATAATCATGACCTTGTCATATTATCCCGATGGTTGCAACCATTTAGAGTACCAGTTCTGTATCCATGCGTGATCATCATCTCCATATGACTGAAGTGATACTTCCATCTTGACATCACACCCAATACACTACGATTCTCAATAAACCCAGAAAAGGCGTACACAGAACCTGTTAAAGTCCTGGACGACCAAAACCAAAGCGTATTGATTATCGCAAGTACCAGCGATGCAAGTCTCAGGTTAAGACCAAATACATCTAACCTGATGCGGATTCCCATAGACACATAGTCATACTACCAATGGGATTCCGCGGGGTCTATCCAGAGCGAAGCTGTTTCCGTACCATCGGTAAACACAACCTCCTATCACACTTGCATAAGTATCCAATACTTAAATATATGAGAACTATGTCGTTACGCTTCCATAACACGCACAAGTGCAATACTAGTCTATTCCGCATTATCGATGTCCAGTCTCGATAATACTACGACTAGGGATATTTAATGATTAAACCTTTATGGATTGATATTGTCCCATATCTTATAATCCGGAACTAATCATAAAGACTTTTATCATTTATATATTCAAGTAATCAAATTACAAAATGATAAAATGCAATTTCATTGCTACATAATTAATTTGTACAAAAACCACAATGTCTTTTACAAATAGTGACGCTATGGGTCATAATTGTCTAACAATCTTTACCCACGAACCCAACATTATGAAAACCTCATACCTGGTCAGATTTAAAATCCATGAATTGACAGACTTTAACCCCTACATATTGCAATGTCTGAGCATGTACTAAATCAGCATTACTGACATGTCTGTGGGAACGAAGAAATTGTGTCTCATATGGGGTTGCCAACATGTGACTGTGGTCATCAATAAATTTTACAACCACATATTTCTCTCTTGAATGGTTAAATTTGATATGGAGTTCCGCTGTACAACCGTAACGAGTAATGCCCTTCGGTTCCCTCACTCGATTAGTTCGCTCCAAATATTTTTTTGACCTATAACCCTGGCAAGAGCAACCCAAGAATGAAATACTATTTTGCCACTTTTATTATCTTTACGAATCTCATCTTTCCTAGTAGAGAATCCAACAGACTTAGAATGTTTTTTATATCATGCCTCGACATCTTCAACTGAATCAAATTATGAACCAACATTTATTGATCCAGTGAAGTCATCTGTACATGTGTTCTTTGAAGGTTGAAGCTTGCTACTGTCTGTAGCATTAGTTGGAGTGGCTGATATATCCCCGAAATATTGGCTGAAATCTTCTTCATTGAGGTCAAACCCCCAAGCTGCAATACTTCTAGTAGTTGATGTTGCAGTCATTAGTACAGCTGAAGCAAAAAATAAAATACCAAGTAAATAATCTGACTTAATGAAACAAAAAACCATTTGATTGATTTCTAAGTTTAATCAACCACCCAACAAGATGATGGAATCAAATTTTGAATTTCATTGCTGATGAAACCAGAAACACAGAACAAGTTGATGAAAGCTACTGATGGATTTTACTTACTGATGAAACCAGAACCACCGAACTTCATGTTGAAACCATAAACAATGAACAAGTTGATGAAAGCTATTGATGGAATTTACTTACTGCTGATGGAACCACCGAAATTCCTATTGCAACCAGAAACACTGAACAAACTAGTGAAACAAGGCAGTCAATAAGCTATTCGTAGGTCCCTGAAAGGTAGAATGAATTTGCTTGCTTAGGGTGGTTGGTGAAGAATAACTCATTCATGAAGCACAACCAAGAATGTCAACTTCAAATAAATTTTCACTGCAAATTTTAATTTCCATTTATGAAGTAAGTTGAAAATAGTAGGAGGCCCATGATATGGATTTGGCCCATTTATTATTTTTCACTTTGGCATGCAATTTGAGAAGCCCATCTTAAGCTCATTACATAATGTAGAAGTAAATGACAATTAAATTAAGTAAATTAAAAAATAGAAGGCAACAAATATAATTTAAAAAATGATCATCTTCTATAATTATTAAAAATTCATTTTCATACTAAATACCTTTCATATGAAATAAAAATTATTTATAAAAAAAATTTAAAAAATTCTCCTCCACGCTCATTAACTTGAGTCAATATCCGAAATACTATTAATTATAACCAAATTTAATATTTACATAAATAAATAAGTAGAAAATTGATTAATTTAATATGGAATCGATTTTTTCAAACTCATATACATGCTCATTAACATATATTATTAACGAAAATTAAACCATAACACATGTAATTAATATATTTATTAAAAATACATCACCAAAATATCGAAAATATTATTTTTTTCTATGGTAATTAGCCATAATTACTCGAATCTTAATTGAAAAATAATTAGTAAAAGAAAATAATAAAACGATTCATTAACGAATAAATGAATTCATGATCTTAAATTCCTATTTGATTAGTTTAATAAACGATTTCAACCGAATCGACCAATTTATTAAACAAATACATTTTTTCAAACTCATATTCGCTTTAAAGCGAATCGAATCGAACAAATAAACGAAATCCTTACCCAAATTGCCACCCCTAGCCGTAATGAATAAAAATTGTAAGCGAAAACAATAAGTATAAAACTCATATACATGCTAAATTAACATATGTAATTAACGAAAATTATAAGCACATATCAAGATTAATAATTTGTGCTCATTATTTGTGATGTTTCATCTTTTTGTATTAACTTATAACCATTAAACACGAAATCAAGATCGAATCGAAGTATTAAACATGATATTGAATAATTTGTAATTGTTAGATATAACCAATACATGCAATTTGACACCATCAATATGCAATTTAACCATTAAAATGCAACTTTCAATCTTAAAATATGCAACACATATTTTATGCTTGAAAAATAAAAAATTAAATAATGACCATTAGAAACGCAACTTTTAACAATAAACGTGAAACTACAACCATTAGACATGCCAATTTTACCAATAAATATGCAATATTTCAAATATGCAACTTTTAACAATAAACATGCAACATGAAACCAATGGACTTGAATTTTAGCAATAACATGCAATTGCAACTGCCTCGAAAATCGCACATGTAACTATGACCATTGAATATGCAACTTCTACCTAATACTTGCAACTTTTACCAATAAATATGCAATATTTCAAATATGAAACCTTTAACAATAAACATGCAACATGAAACTATTGGACCTGAAATTTTAGCAATAATATGCAATTGCATCTGCCTCGAAAATCGCACATGTAACTATGACAATTGAATAAGAAACTGCAACCATTAGACATGCAACTTATACCAATAAATATGCAATATTTCAAATATGAAACCTTTAACAATAAACATGCAACATGAAACCATTGGACTTGAAATTTTAGCAATAACATGCAATTGCATCTGCCTCGAAAATCACACATGTAACTATGACCATTGAATATGAAACTACAACCATTAGACATGCAACTTATACCAATAAATATGTAATATTTCAAATATGAAACCTTTAACAATAAACATGCAACATGAAACCATTGGACTTGAAATTTTAGTAATAACATGCAATTGCATCTGCCTCGAAAATCGCACATGTAACTATGACCATTGAATATGAAACTACAACCATTAGACATGCAACTTTTACCAATAAATATGTAATATTTCAAATATGAAAACTTTAATAATAAACATGCAACATGCAACCATTGGACCTGAAATTTTAGCAATAACATGCAATTGTATCTGCCTCGAAAATCGCACATGTAACTATGACCATTGAATATGCAACTTCTGCCATTACACTTGCAACTTTCACCAATAAATATGCAATATTTCAAATATGAAACCTTTAACAATAAACATGCAACATGAAACCATTGGACTTGAAATTTTAGCAATAACATGCAATTGCAACTGCCTCGAAAATCGCACATGTAACTATGACTATTGAATATGCAAATTCTACCATTAGACTTGCAACTTTTACCAATAAATATGCAATATTTCAAATATGAAACCTTTAACAATGAACATGCAAATTAAATCATTGGACTTGAAATTTTAGCAATAACATGCAATTACATCTGTCTCGAAAATCGCACATGTAACTATGACCATTGAATATGTAACTTCTGCCATTACAATTGCAACTTTAACCAATAAATATGCAATATTTTTAATATGAAACCTTTAACAATGAAAATACAACCTACAACCCTTAGACTTGAAATATTTAGCAAAAACATACAATAAATTTTTTATATTATTTTATTTTTATCAATAATTTATAATTTTTTAATAAAAATAATTTTTTTAATTTTTTTTTGAATAACTGGCAACAACTGTTGTTGCAACCAATATTCTTTTTTATGCTGACAACCCTTAGGTATTTGATACCCAAGGTATTTGATACCCAAGGGTATGTTAGCAACACCCTTGTTGTTGTAGTTGTTCACTGGTAAAGGTGTTGACATTCTCTTCTTCTCACGCATCGGCGATGGAAAAGACATTTCCTTCTTCCAAGTAGGCAGCGGCGTCAGAGAAATTCTCATCGATCGAAGGGAAAATCTTGAAACGTTTTTTTCTTGAAGAGTCATGCTAATGAGTGTTTTAAGGGTATTTATTTAGGATTCATTTTAGAAAAAATTTCACATCATTTTTATGGGAAATGTAAAAAATTGTCAAAACATTAATTACTTTTTCCTTTTTCCTATGAAAACTTTCCAAAAATAGATTTTTAACGAGTGTCCTTAACATTTCTCTTTCTTGAATTCGATCAAATGACTCTTCCAACTGAATTAATCACTTTTACTTGAACAAGATTGAAGGGACGTGTTTGTTTCTAGGGAAACTCTTTGGATCATTTTCTTGAAAATCCGAGAAAGTTCTTGGATGATTTGTGAAGTGGGGTTAATTTCTCGTGTCTCGTTATGTTTGGATTGATGAAATGAGATGATTTATAATATAATATAACCTAATAAAATGCAATAGCACGGAACGAAATTGAGAATAATATATCATATACTATGTTTGGTATTATGGTTTGACTTGTAGTGTGATGGCAAAATTGTGTTTTAGTCAAAACATAATTTTTATGTGTTTGGTTAATGAGCATTGTTTTCCTCATTCCCCATGTCAGAACCCCTTATTTACTCTCTCTCTCTCTTTCTAACTTTATAATAAAACCATTTATCATTTAAACAAATGACAAATCCAATCTTTTTTTTAAAATTTAATTATTTGATTTAATTAAATGATTTTTTGATTTAGCCCATCTTTCTTCCTAAATTATTTTTTTGATTTAATAATTTTACTTCATTATTTTACTTTTTAATTTAATCATTTTATATTATATTTTTATTTGATTTTTTTATTTTTTTTATCTCATTTCTTTTTTTCTCTTTTACTTATTTTATTATTTTTTATTTAATTATTCTATTTCATAAAGAGTGTTAAATAAATAAACACAAAATAAATAAAAAATTTGTTAAACAAATATGTATAAAGACTATGAAACAAGTATAAGAGAAAAAAAATATAAATATAATAAAATTTAATTAATAAAATAAAAATAATTCGTTTCCTTAAGATTTACGGGATATACGAGATATTTCCTTAAATTTTATTTTGATTAATTAATTATTTTGATTAAATAATTTATTTCAAAATACAATGAAAATGAAATCTTTGGGAAGGGGTAAATAAATCATTTTGGGAGGGACAAAGGGAGGAGAGACTGATATGGGGTAGGAGAAGTAATTTTCTTGGTTAATATAAAAAATTGCGATTACGTAATTTCTTTTAAAAACTGAGTTTTGTAAAAATTAAAATTTTTAGCTTTTTCCCGCCATCAAAATATTATAAAACCGTATTGTAATTATATTTTTAGCATAAAACAAAATTACATAACATCGTTTGTTCACCATATTTTTTTAATTGCAATATCAAACAAAGCCATAATCTAGTTTGAGAAAAAACGAGAGGTTTATAATATAATTGTAACATCCCGCCTAAGCCAGGATGCTACCGGCAGGAGACAGGCTAAACCCATCTCCATAAGCCTCTGATTCTGACGAAAATTCGGCATGACCTTTGCTAAAAGTCACGCAACCTGGATCAAAGTCCAGCACCATCATACAATCTATAGGGCCCAACTCATACTATAACACTAAAACAACCAACTCAAGACATAATACAACTGAGCTCCATGCCCGAAAATACGAAGAAACAAAAACTTTTACAAACTACACTTTATACAATTCAATTCTCTACGACTAGACTTTTTACAACTTGACTCTGACACTCCAAGATGGCTGACTGCAACTCTGCTATCCGACTCCTCATGCTCTGGAGACTGTGGTCGACCGATGAGATCACCAACCTGCAAAACTCAAATACTACTTAATTCTCTGTTAGTTCTGGTTCGGACATCCATTATAGTTGTATTCCTTTTTATCTTATTGAAATATTATCAAATCTGAGTTAAAAATTGTTCAACCTTTCTATCATTTGTCACACTAACTTCAATATTGTATATATGTATAAAGGTACTCATCTTATCATACACTAATATTCACAAAAATTTCCTTCTATGAAATCATATAACTCATACAGACACTCATAAATTCATATAAACATAGTAATGCTATCGTGCACTAACATTAACTATATGCATCACAAAATGATTACTAGAATATATGATTTATACGCATAATTCATAATCCACATAAACGTCACTATACCTATAAGATCTATATCTAATTATAAACCTACCTATATATATATATATATATATTAATACTTATAACGAACACATCATTTTATATCGATCAACACATCTATAGACATAGCTAGACGTAATATATAACCCTGTAAGCTCTTATGATGTTGGTAGTCTGAAATTTATCGAAACCAATTGAAAACTCATTTCCTTTGTAAACAAAATCAGATTCAAAATCCATTTTTGTAAAATCATACCGATCATCCAGCATAACTCACTGGACGAAATATAAACGATCGCCCAATGCCCAAATCGCGCGCACAGATCGGACAATGAACTTACCGATCCCCTGCCGACAGAGGGTTGGGTCGTACCATTTCTGATGGCTTAGACCCTAACGATCACCCCGGCGGAAACATTTGATGAGTTATGAAAAACATAAATGCATACACCGATCGTCGGGGCGGAAACATAACAATGATCGATCATCTCAGTGGAAACCACACCAAGAAAAACATAAAACAACCGCTAAGACGAAAATAAATAAATAAATTAATAAAACATCTTATCGTATAGTATTAAAAGTAATATCAAAATGTATTAAATCGATATGCAATCCTTTTGAAATCATTTCCCCCAAAACATAAATATGTGTCGGTCAAAATAAATTTTTGATGCATGATTTTCAAAATACATACCGATCATCCACTGTTCGGTCGCGCGCAAAGGCCTAACAGTGTACGGACCATGTCCACAGGGTAGTGGGCCAGCCATTTTCCGATGGTCTGGACCCGTAACGAGCGCCCCGATGGCCAACCCGGAACGAAACATAACCGATCACCACGGAGGGTCAAAAACGTAAAACATCAATCTCCGTGGCGGAAACAATTTCTTTATCTTTTGTAAACATAATCAAATCTTTGAAAACCAGAAATCAAATACCAAATTATCAAAATATATTTCAAAACGTTTCACGATTCAGACTATCAACATCATAAAGCTTCTTATATCTCGAGATATCTTGATTTCAAATTACTTATTCACATTCCTATATAAACCACGTACTTCCTAAACATCAAAGCCTATATTCATACTCAAACTATTAAACTTTATTACTATAAAAAATTCACCTGCAGCATCCTCACATCATTATTCACATATCTCAATATGCTTATAATATATATCACCATATATATTCTCACACCAATAGATAAAAAAAATCAATCATAAATATAAAAAATAAGACATAATAATGAGAAAAATTTAAGAAATAAAATGACAGTTAATTAGAGTTTATAATTCCTAGAACCAATTGTATATACCTTTGCCCGTGAATTTTGCAGCATAAAGGAGATGGGAAAAAGAATCTACCTTTAAGAATAAATGACAATGGGATCATTTGAATAAATGACTAATAGTGTCAACCAATAGAGACCAAATAAAAACTATGCAATTATTTTCATATGCATAACAAATAAAAAGCAAAGCAAATGAATTTATCTTTCAACGAACAATTCAGGGCAATGAAGTTCAATCTCTACAACTCTTGAAGAACTGATGTTGATAAAAGCTTTTATTATCAAGAAAAATACCAACAATAACAATAACTAGCACTCCATACCCATATCATATTCCAAAACCCAAACGAATAGCCAATTACTTAAAAGGATATCATGAGATTTTCTAAAATGTCAATACAAACCTGATGTATGTGAAAAATGAATCTATCCAAAATTTGTAAAATATAAATTTCCGAATATGTTTATAAAATCACTCAAATCTACTGATTTAATATTACTTCCTTATACGCATCAATTATCAATGACTACTTATAGAGACTTCATGTCAAATTAAAACAGACTATTTACAAGACAAGCACAGAAGCACAAACATAATTTATATACGCTTACATTGCAAGGCAATCAAATGTCAAAAACAACAAAGCAAAGAGAGCTCGGGAGGCCTGTGCATCAAACACCAAAACCATTAACAAATAAAATGGTCTTTAAGCAAAATAGGCGATTGCAGTTGCTGTAACTTATTTTGGTAGAAAAATTTAAATGACCACTAACCTTCTTGATTATATATAACTCAACATACGACATTTAAAACAAATTTTGGAGTAATAGATGTTTACTTTGATATTGCGTCCTTTCTTCAATACTTCAAGCAGCTTGTCTGCTCTCTGACATCTTCACTGCCAGAGTTAAGAAGATGCACGAACATGGGGCCACCTCTCATGTATGCTTTATTTTTATTTTTATTTTTTACCCTGTTTTTTTTTTATCTCACCTGCTCTCCTTCTTTTCGGTTCTCCCTCTTCTGCTTTCGTGACTCCGTTGTGTATGCTGTTGTGTGCCTGAGTTCTCCTCTATCTCTCGAAATTTCTTTTTATTTCTGGTTTTTTCTCCATTACTCTCGATTCTTCTCCATTTTATTCATTTTCTCCCTGATATCTTCGTCTGTCCTTTTTCTTCTGGTTTAAGCGTGAGCTGTCTTGTGTGCCTGTTGAGCTGTGTGCCTGTGTGTGGGAATTAATTTGGTGTGTGTTAGACACGTGTGGGAGTGTGTAGATATTTCTAGATTCATTTGTATTAATATGGCAAATATCAATTTAGTCCTTTAAATTTAATTTAGTCAAAATTTATAATTAATTACATGAAAAGTTTCCATTTTATTAAAAAAAATAACCTCGCATTCGGCCTCGGCCTCACACTCGAAAATAAAATCCACACAAACACGTTAGAATAATTCGGGATATTACAATAATGTTCTAAAATATTATTTGGTAAATAAATAATAATTAAATGGAATGTAAGTAAATAGGTTTTAAAGATAATTTTGCCATTTTATATTCTAAAAGTAAAATATATATATATATATATATATATATATATATATATATATATATATATATATATATTAACGTTATTTTTCAAGGAGTAAATTTGTCTTCACAAGTAATGTTATTTTTTTTTTAAAGTTACGTTTCATCTCAACCCCCGATTTGTGAGGCTCATTTTCAATGGCTCAATAGCCATTTTTGTTACATTCTTTTCCATCCTCTTGCACTCCATTTCATCCTCTTTCATCAATCCAAACAATAAATTTTAAATATTTTAAGTTACATTCCACCATATTACATCCATTTCCATCATTCCAAACATAGCGGTTATGTTTGGCTATGTTTGGATTGATGGAAGATGGTGGTTTATAATGAAATGTAACTCAATGAAATGGAATGCAATGGAATAGAATAAATTATAATGTATCATAATCTTGTTTGGAGGAAAAAAATGATATATTTGTAATGTAATGTTTCAAATTATTATTTGGTAAATAAATAATAATAGAATGAAATGTAATTAAATAGGTTTTAAAGATCATTGTGCCCTTTTAGGTTATAAAAGCAACAAATATTTTAATGTTATTTTTCAAATGGAAAATTTGTCTTCACATATAATGTTATTTTTTAAAGTTACGTTCCATCCTAACCCTCCGATTTGGGCAACTCATTTTCAATGGCTCAATGCTTCTTTTTGTTACACTCTCTTCTTCCATCATCTTTCACTTCATTTCATTCCATTTCATCAATCCAAACAATGAGTTTTAAATATTTTAAATTATATTCCACCCCATTCCATCTCATTCCATCAATTCAAATATAGCCTAAGGGTGTGTTTAGGTGGTAAAGTGTATACATGCACAAGGTTCGGTTACAATTGGAAATCGTAACTGAACTTTACGGCTTGTGGTTCAGTCTTGGTTGAAACCACAATCGAAACGTAGAACGATTCGGTTGCGGTTCAGCCTTGAACCTTTAACCGGATCGAATCGTATGGTTCGGTCCAGTTAAAGGTTGAACCATATTTTTTAATAAAATAAAATAATTTAAAGTGTTATAAAATAATTAAAAAAATTAAAGATTTACTAAACCATACATAATTGCATTGATGATGGATGGAAAAATAAAAAATGTAAAATATAAAACCATACATAATTACATTAATAATTATTAAACTATACTAACGGTTGAAACCGTAATTGTAACGATTATGGTTTCAGCCGTACCAACCGCCCAAACCTGCGGTTGGATTTTCAGTCAATCTTAACAGTCTGGTTCAATTACAGTTTACGATTACGGTTTTGGTCAATGATTCGGTTACGGTTGGTCATTGTCTTGAATTCAAATATAGAAGTATATTTCTTGGAAGAGTTGGGGAAAGCAGGGGCGTTTATATAGTTACTAGCCGTTGGGGTTTCGTTAACACAGCCACACGTGCGTCGCACATGTTCCAAACTTTAGTGAAACCCGAAAGCCCGCACCCGGATTTTTTGTAACGGGTCATGCGAACCCGGACTTGCACCGCTAGGGTTTTAGGCCTTAACAAGGGTCAATACATAATAACATGCAACTACAAGTATTAAATTTCTTAAAATTCAGGTAAATTTTACGAGTAATTCACAAAAGTCAATTTAATTTAATCAATAATCCCTAATTTGAATTCTACAATTGATTTTACATTCATTTGTTTGTAGATAAATCAAAACGTTTGGTTTTGAAGGATGATAGCAGCAGTATCGTGGGTGCCCAAAGGGGCTTCGAAGGCTGTACCTGAAGAGGCTGAGCCTCCATCCAAAGAAGAAATTGAAGAGATTATAAAGAGCGGTGCTTTGGATCATGAAAGGTGATTTTTTTAAAAAATATTTGTATTCAGCTTCGTACTTATTGGTTGCTTGTGTTCTTCTTTATCTAATAATTAATTAAGAAACATAATTTGGGGATAAATTAGATAGTAACAGCTTATTTAGATAGGGATGTTTTAGCTTCAGTAACTTCTGGTTTGGTTTGTTTGTCATTTCAATTGGAAGTGAAAAGATGGTATTTGTTTCTTTCTTTTTATTTTTTATTTCTGGAAGCTCATTAGCAATAATCATGAGTTTTCAACCTTATTCTCTTGTGATGGATTATGCTAGCCTCTTTTGATGATTGGTACAATATTTCAGTAATTATTATTTAATAAACTGTAGAATTTTGGCAGTGGAATGATTTGTTCAAGGTATTTTCTGTTAATTTTAATTTGTTCAGGGAATATGATCGTAGTGAGGATGATGATGATGAAGATATGGAGGAGGTTGATGATGAGGCCAAGCTGGTTGATGATGTCTCCCACGCTGTAGCTGTAGCAAATGCCCTTGGAAACACTTCCAAAAACAATAATTCAGGGACTAAATTCGATGATATAACTGATGGCTTGAAGGAACTTGACATGGACCATTATGATGATGAAGATGATGGTAGCTCCAACCACACAGTTGTTTGATATTTTGATTTTTAATCCTTACTTTACTTTATTTCATTGTGAAAAAGTAGTAATTCTTATGCTTGTTAAGTTAGAGGGATGGTTGTGGGGGTTTAAGATGTTGATGAAGGTTAGCCATTTGTGTGAATTCTTGGCTTGAAGAAATACTAAGACTATATCACAGTTATGCTCCTTGCTACAAAATGTCGTATTTGATTAAAAAAATGATAGGTGTACACCCAAAGACACTCTATGCATAAAAAAATTTGAAAAAAAAATAAAAGATCACATTTTTATGCTTAGAGCATGTCTTTGGGTGTGTCATTTGGGTGTACAACTATCATTGTAGATTTGATTAAAGCTCCTTCTGTCTCTGGTTGATTTCAGGAGTTGAGATATTTAGCAAGGGGTTTGGGGACCTTTACTACTCGAGTAATCAGATGGATCCCTATCTAAAGAGTAAAGATGTAACTGCATAAAATTTCTTTTGTTGTATTTTGGCTTCCATTATTTATTTGGCTTCTGATGCTACTACAAATTCCTTTTAGGATGAGGATTCTGAGGATCTGGAGGACATGACCATTAATCCAAATGATGCAGTCATTGTTTGTGCACGTAATGAGGATGATGTCAGTCATCTTGAGGCACGTAAAGATTATACACTCTCCTCCCCCTCATATGTGCATGCACTAGACACGCAGCCACTCATGAATTATCTGACTGTAAGCAGGTCTATATACTTGAGGAATCAGATGACAGTGATCCGAACCTGTATGTTCATCATCATATCATCATTCCAGCATTTCCCCTTTGCATGGCATGGCTTGATTGCCCAATAAAAGACGGTGAAAAAGGTCAAACATCTGTACTTTCTGGCTCATATTTATATTGTAGGTGTTCAATTTATTCAACTGCTTTAGTGTTTGCGGATAGGGACAGGGGAAATGTCAGAAGTTATTCTTAGTCATGTTTATTAAACTTTTTCCCCCTAAATGTAATATTGTAAGAGATACAAATGCCCTTGGACAAAAGGTAGTTAGGTTGTTGGGTCAAGGGATTTCTGGGCATCGGAAAAAAAATAAGGACAGTCTGGGGTTGCTCTTTCTGATCTTTTACCAGCCAGAAAAGGAAACATGTTATCCATCCAAATAATTGCTTGGTTGCTTTTTCTTCTTATCTTTTCATTTTTGTGATGGGTTGAGAATGGGGGATGGATAACATGGGTTGAGTATGTTATATTTTTAGATTTCTCTTTAAGTGAACTCCAATTATTCATGTGGATTATGCAACAAAGCATCACAATCTTAGCAATTTTTGTTTTCTACTCAAAATTTATATGTTTCTTTGCTTGTTGTGATGGATTTGCTAATGAATACTGTCATATGTCGGCAGGAAATTTTATGGCTGTTGGCTCAATAGAACCTTCCATTGAGATATGGGACCTTGACATCGTATGTGGATTGTGAATTTTCATATCATGAGCTTATAATTTGACTAAATTATTAATGGAGAGATTATTTTGATTCTTTGAAGTCTCTTATCATCTTCACTGTTCTCAGATTGATGAAGTACAACCGTGCATTATACTTGGTGGCATTGATGAGGAGAAGAAGAAAAAGAAGAGTAAGAAAGGAAAGAAGGTTAGCCACTAATTTCGCTCTATGTTTGCTGCTCTTTAAACATTCAATTTGCAACATCATTCTTTAGTTACATCTACTTTGTGGAGGTCTTCATTAAGATATCTTTTAAACTTGCAATTTGATTGATTGTGCTCTGACCTGCATTTTTCTATTTCTGATCATCATGG
Organism: Zanthoxylum bungeanum; assembly: GCA_019454045.1. Classification (NCBI taxonomy): domain Eukaryota; kingdom Viridiplantae; phylum Streptophyta; class Magnoliopsida; order Sapindales; family Rutaceae; genus Zanthoxylum; species Zanthoxylum bungeanum. The sequence continues at coordinate 36,132 of SKCR01047496.1, forward strand.
TACCTTGTAGAGTTAATAGACTTGATTATGTGGTTATAATTTTTGTAAAGTATATGCACTAAATTGAAGAAGGACAAGGACTAAAGTTCCATGCACTAAATTTCATCTTGTATGTTGTCTTTTCGTGTGTGGTATTTTCATTGATGTTTAATCAAAGTATTTACTGTAAATTTTTGTTCCAGTACGTGTGAATTTCATGTTGAGTAATCATTCATTTCATAAAGATCCCATCTTCTCATGGCCATCCTTCTTTAGACATTATCTTATCAAATTGCTTATGTTGTTTCGAAGTTTCTATGCAGATTTCAGCTTGACTAATATATTTTATGAATGCTTGCAACTTGCTTTGCATGCAGTCATCAATTAAATATAAAGAGGGCAGTCATACTGATTCAGTACTTGGTCTTTCTTGGAACAAGGAGTTCAGGTTTGTTCAATGTTCATAGTATGCTGTTGTTTTGCTTGTGACCGCTTCCATGCAATGATGCTTATTATCGTCCTTAATCGGTTTTTCCCCTCCTAATCCAAAAAAATAAAACAGGAATATCCTTGCTAGTGCAAGTGCTGACAAACAAGTTAAGATATGGGACGTGGCTGAAGGAAAATGTACTCTCTCCTTGGAGCATCATACAGATAAGGCGAGATTTTACACTTGCCGTGATATATTATTTTTGCCTCAAATTTGGCTGATGTGCTATAGTAGTATTATTATTGTCTACCTGCTTTGGTTAACTATAATGAAATGATCAAGGATAATTTATCGGCCAACTTTAGTTAATTTGTATGACTAAATTTTGGCTGAGATTCAGCTTCCTATTATTCCTTTCAGGTTCAAGCAGTAGCATGGAATCATCATGCGCCTCAAGTTCTTCTTAGTGGATCTTTTGATCGTTCGGTAATCATGGTAATTAATTTCTTTTCTTTACTTGTTGCATAAAAAACTTCATAAAAAGCTATCAGTGGAGTGAAATGAGAAATTCAGGAGTTCAAGATTTTATTGAGTTCATAATTTGTTTTCAAATGTTTTGATGATATTATGATGATGTCTTTTCTGTTAATAATTTAATATGCATTGCAGAAGGACGCAAGGATATCTACACATTCTGGTTTTAAGTGGCCTGTTGCAGCTGATGTAGAAAGCTTGGCTTGGGATCCACACACTGAGCACTCATTCGTGGTTTGTACTTTAATCTTTTATGTTTTCATGTGTGCACTGCTGTGAATGTGTGCTCGATGAGGTCATTTATCTCAAAAGTTTAGATTCAGATCATTTAGATTTTAGCTGGAGAGGCATTAAAATTTGATTAATTTCATTTACATGCCTTCTTAGGTGAATCTTGAAGATTTTACAATCAAAGGTTTTGATATTCGGACTGTCAAATTTGATTAATTTCATTTACATGCCTTCTTAGGTAAGTCTTGAAGATGGTACGATCAAAGGTTTTGATATTCGGACTGCCAAATCTGATCCTGATTCAGCATTACAACATTCAAGTTTTACCCTTCATGCACATGACAAAGCTGTTTGCGCTGTCTCCTATAATCCATTAGTACCCAATGTACCTTTTTTCCGCTTTTCTCACTTCTTTCCGCACAAACTTTTGATTTTTTTTTTTATTATAATAATTACACCCTTGTGATTTTCTTCAGCTTCTTGCAACTGGATCTACAGATAAAATGGTAAGTTCTTTCCTCTCTGCGGCACTCATGGACTTGTTTTGTGTGAAAGGTTTCTATGGTTTCATTGAGCGCTTTCATTTGGTGCAGGTAAAACTTTGGGATTTATCAAACAACCAACCTTCTTGTATTGCATCCAGGAACCCTAAAGCCGTAAGTGATTCATTAAACCTATTGAGTTACAAATGCATTCTATGAACTTGTGATGAACTTGAATCAATTTGAGATGAATTCTCACACTGCTTTGAAATTTTTTAGGGAGCTGTTTTTTCAGTTGCCTTCTCAGAGGATAGTCCATTTGTACTAGCTATTGGAGGCTCCAAAGGGAAATTGGAAGTGAGTGCCAAAACATTTTTTTAACATAGTTACATTGTAATATTAACATCGTTACATTATAATGATTGTAATTAAAATTTTCAGATATGGGATACATTATCCGAAGCAGGGATCTCCAATAGATTCAGCAAGTACAGCAAGCCAAAGAAATCTGAGTCTGTATCTTGACTTGATCTAATGGAACAATCCGGGGGTTCTGCCTGCATAGTTCTGGAATTTATATTACAGTGCAAATGTATGTTTGTTTTTAGTTTCTGTAATCTTAATTATGGGTCTTTTACTTCAGCTTTTGTTACGTGGAAAATAAAAAAAGTTTGGCAATTTTTGTTTATCATACGAAGTTGAGGAAAAAATAAAACTTTAATTCATTAAAAGATTAAAGGGTCGATTGGAGTGTGTGTGTGTTTTTTTTGTTTTTTTTTTTTTTTCAGTTTAATTCCAATTTTGTTACATATATATACACATACATATAGACACACACACACACACACACACACACACACACACACACACACACACACAGACACACACACACAGAAACACACACATACACATACACAGACACATACACATACACATACATATACACATACACATACATACATATACACATACATATATATACACATACACATACACATACACATACATACATATACACATACATACATATACACATACACATACACATACATATACATACATATACACATACATACATATACATATACACATACATATATATACATATACACATACATACATATACATATACATACATATACATATACATATATATACATATACACATACATACATATACATATACATATATATACATATACACATACACATACATACATATACATATATATACATATACACATACACATACATATATATACATACACACACATACATACCGGACAGACCAAACTCAAAAATTAAATAGAAATTTATTAAAAATCATATTTCTCATCACTTATTATAAAATAATTCTATTTCTAAACTTATTTCAATCTTTATTTCTAAGTTTTTAAATTTTATTTATCTATAATCATTTTTATTTTTTACTAATAAGAGGTGTGACCTAATCACTCCTCCTTTTAACCTTATAAAGTATTAAAAAAATTATTTTTCACATCAATAATATTAATTATTTTTTGCATTTAAAAAAGGTGTAAGACCAGATACATTTTAACCCCTTATCTCCCATTTGGATGGCGTTTTTTGAAAGTACATATTTTTATTTTAAATATACACTAAATATTAATTTCTCTTTAGATTTTTTGTGTTTAGATGAAATCACTTATAATCATATTATGATTATGTCTAAACAAATAAACACTCAGACATACACTTACCTGAAAAAAATTTGTGACCGTCGGTAATAAAAATACAATCACAATGTGACTAAGGTCACAATTATTATTGTTCTCAATATGCTTGAGGGTCGGTAATGTGATTGAATATTGACAAAGTGACTGAGATAACTAATGTGACGAGGGTAACACGTGTGATTGAGGGTCGGCAATATGACTAAGGTCACAAGTGTGGCTAAGAGTTGACAATATGACTAAGGTCACAAATGTGACTGAAGCAACTAATGTGATTGAGGTCACAAATGTGACTAAGAGTCAGGAATGTGAGTATACCCAATATGACCGATGGTCTGTAATATGACTGAGGGTCTGTAATATGACTGAGGGTCAGTAATATAACTGATGTTACAATTATGTTGTGTTCAATGTGACGGAGATCACAAACTGAGGCACACCCATGACTAAATTTTCAGTCACCCATTTAATAATCACATTGAGACTTTGGATAAGAAAATATGATTATGACTTAATTATTTGTGACTTAAGTAAAATGATATTGTGACTGTGTTCAATGTGACTGAGGGTTGGCAATGTGACTGAGATCACAAATATGATTAAGGCACACTCATGACTAAATTATATTTATTTTCTTTTTGATTTTCTCAAAACCAATTTTTTTTTCCTTTTGCACAACACGTTTTTACCAAAGTGTTGGGGTTAGTGCTCAGAGCGCCAATCTGGACCGTATTTATGTCTGATTCATGAATACGAACATCCCCTTCTTCCATAATATTACTTATTTATGGTTGCACCTCTTGTTTTTATATACGTATTCGATCTGATTACGATTAGATTGAAACTAAAAGTGGTTTAGTGATATGTATATATTAGACAAATGCCCGATAATATATAATGCAATATACAGTTACAAAGTTAGTTTGTAATTGACATTGGGAAGTGTCACTGCTAAATGTATATTATCAAATATAGTTCCTGGTCAAGATTTACTAACATGGGTCGGTTAGTCAAATCCGTTGAGACTAGTACATGTCGTATATCGAGACTTGGTCCGATGGTTTATCCCAATGAACCATGAGTCTAGGGAGACTCGTATAGACGTGTATGTGTTTATATTGGATAAACACTGAACGACTCACCAAAGATTCTTAATAGATGGTACACCAACGTCAATAAGAATCTTCTCGGGTTGAGTAGCATAGTGGTCCTTCGACTTGAGACACCACTGTGGATGTATGAGACATCCTCCACACTTAGATGGCAGTCACGTCACCGATCTATTTAGATCAGACCTCCGCCTGTTCATTGGGTGTGGACCGATCCTCAGGATATCCTGTGTGTGTCAAGATAGGATCCGTCAGTTCTGTGTACAGAGCATAGGTAGTCCATATGTGATTAGCAGTCTGTTAAATCTGTGGCCACAGTATACTTCAGAAGTAAGTTCCGAATGTTATTTAGAGATTGCTAATAAAATCGTCGACGAGATAATACCTATAGAGATTTGACGTTTACATCTATATCTATAGGATTATCCGGATACCTGTGACAGATGGATTATACGTATGCAATGACCTCGACCTGTATGATTCAGCTAGTTTATCCGTGGTCGTCATAATTTACGGGTGGGTAAATTATGGACACGAAATTGGATTTTGTGACAGATATACCTGAATCTAGAGAGTCTCACTAATGAAATATACTCGTAGAACACTAGGGCAACTTTTATGAATAATGGTGATTATTTATAAATCGTTTAAACGTTAAACGAAAAATACATGCGAACGGGCCGAACCGTAATTTCTTAATTAATGTGTATTTGTATTTAATATATGATATTATTAAATACACATTAATAAATTGTCAAATAAAGGTATTTGACATATATCATTAATATATGTATTTGAGATATTTAAAGTAAATATAATACATATATTTGAGATATTTGTATTTAATTAATTATTTAATTATTTAATTGTTAAATGATTAATATAATTAAAATATAAATATCTCACCAAATGATAAAGTTAGGAAATGATTATAAGTGTAAATGTTTGACTTTACATTAAAGAAAAAGGTTGTCAAATTGAATTTGACTTCCTTGGATATTTGTTTTAATTGTTAAAATTGAAAATATCTATTTCCTTTTTATTTTTGTAATTTTCGGCCATGACTTATTAAATATAAGTGTTATATTTTTTAAGTTGCCATTGTTGACTTGTTTGGAATCATTAAAGTGTAATGATAAAAGTAAAATAAATTGATAAACCTTTAAATGAAACAAAGTAAAAATATATAGATATTTTTATTTTTTTCTTCACAATTTCGGCCAAGGGCTATTTGGGAAAGTATATATTGTTTTGTTTCATATTTTAGGGTTTAACAAGTTCATTTGAAACCAAAATAAACATAAAAGAGAGTTGAGAGCAAAGTTTGAAGGCTAAAGGGAAAAGGCTTGAAAAAGCTTGTTTTTGTAAGTCTTTCTTTAATGTCTTCAACATGAAATATGTTTCTAACATGCTTAGCTTCATTTTGTGATGCTTTGATGTTATCTCTATTCTTATAGTTTGTGTTTATATGGTTGTGAACTTGAATGAAAGATTGATGCATGTAAGTAAGCTTGAAATGGTTTCAAAGCTTTACTTTTGATTTTTAGAAAATCAAAGTTGCCATTCTAGAGTTAGTAAGCCACTCCTTGGTGACCTATAATTGTTCTAGAGTTGTTTCAAAGTGGTGAGGCTTGATTGGTGAAGTATTAAATGGATTAAAGTTTTGGATTTTGGAAATTTGGTGAAATTGGACAATTTGATGAAATTGAAAAATTAGGGTTCATAACCCACTCCAAATTTGGGGCTTTTCATATATGTGATGTATTATGGTATGAATATGATGCATGTAAATTTTTGGGTTGATTGGATTTGATCTTGGCATGTTTTGAACAAAATGGACCAAAATGCAATTACTTGAAAATTTGGGGTGCTCACGGCAATTACTCAAAAATTGGGGATTTGTGTGAAATCTGATTTTGATGCATTAGATGTGTTGAAAAATATTTTAGAAATGATTTAGAATTATCCAAAATTATATTTGATAATTTTTGGGCTAAAATAATCAATTTATAAAGTTTTGGGGCAATTCAGTAATTACCAAGAAATTTGATCTCTTGTGTAATTTTTCAGAATTTGATAATTGGATAATTAAATAAATAAGTTTATTTAATTGATCCAAGAAAAATTTTGAAATCGGAAAATTTTGATTTTCCACTATTCCGCTGCGTTACCGGTATTCCCCCTTAAAACCCCAACAAAATGGTATCAGAGCGAGTCTGATTATGGACACCCCGATATGATTAGCCCTTTAAAATCTAATGTTTGTTCTTATCCTTACTTGATACATGCATGCTTTCATTTAATTTGATTAAATTTAAAGTGTATGACACTTTAAGGTATATCCCCGCTTAATAAGGTTTTAAAGTAACTGGTATTTGGAATACTTGTTTCTTGGTTCGCCTTGTCAATACGGTTTATAAATATTTTTCCGTGACTACATCCGAGACTGTGCCTCTGCTGTGAGGATGTAGTCGATAGAGATTTATTTATGCCGTATGTATATTAGATACTAGATAAATTCAAGCGAAAGCGGAATCCTGAACGTGCCCTAGCTGTCAGGGTTACGCAAGTAACTTGAGTTTATCATTGACGAGTTTAACCTTGGTACGTCTCCTTGTGGGCCTGCCTTAGCAGCGACAACGAGAAATGACCAGGACCGGAAACCCATGAGTCACTAGTGAGTGATTGACAATGAGTTGTCTGTTGGATTTTGCTAAGGTCCCAAGGATCAATAAACAAGCATGAAACAAGTGCGAATACAACGAGGGAGTTGCGAAATACTCACATCGATCGGTTTAGCGACGCTACGACGAACAAAAATCTGATTCTGCTCATGGAAGGTCACTGCAGTGCACTGTCACAGCCCTCCATTTTCGGTCATTTGGATCATCATCGTCAAGCTTCAAGTTTCGTCAAACGATTCCAAACTCATGGGTGGACTTCCCTATCACCTTCGCATGACTTCGTAGTGTGCTAGCACTCCCGATTTTGCCACAAAATCGCGACTCTAAGCTTCCCTATCTCACGGTTTTGACAGAAACCAGTGAAGAAATTTTCAGCCCTTGGGCGTGTAGAAGAGGGAGAGATGAGAGAAAGAGAGAGTTGTGTAATGACTTAATTGATTTCTAAAATCAATTTACCATATACCAAAAAATTTGATTTTCAAAAAATCAAGTCATTAATGGCTTGCCAACTACCAACATCAACTCACATTAACTTCCATCAATAAGTGAATAGTGACTTGCGTCAATCACTTAAAGTGAAAGACATCCATCACTTGATTGACGAATGATGTGACGCTAGATTCGACTAGCGATTTGACGCTTGATTTGACTTGCGTGCCGCACTTGAATTTGAAATGCGAATGCGCTCGCAAATAATCCCGGGCTCGGGTTCGCTAATTCCAAATTAAAAAATTTTCCGTTGCGACGTAATTAAATCTAATTTAATTAAATAATCATGCCTAGCATAATTACTATTCACGTCGCTAACGAATTAATTCTAAATTAACTCGTTCGCCCGAATTAAAATCTAATTTCAATTCCGCGTCGAAATCCAATTTCGTTTAATATATCGAATATATTAATTTATCGATTAATTCTAAATTAATCGTTATCTCTATTTAAATGATATTTTATCCCAGATAAAATATCTCCGCAATTAATCCTAGATTAATTTTCTCTCTCTTCTAATTAATCCCAGATTAATTTAGAGTGCGAGTCATACGTCATCAGTGAATCTTCGGGAAGCGACCCATGAGATCCCCAGATATGTTGGCAGTAAATTCGGTCGTCGGACTATCCGAACACGTAAGTACCAAGTACTACGTTTTACCGATTTACAAGACAAGGTTGGCTTCTAGCAAAGCGCCATGCCTACCCAATTCTCCAGAAATATCCTTATAGGAATAAAGGATCTATATCAGGCATATTATACGTAGTATTGCGTATTTCGATCCAGTATCGGATGATCACATGCACGGCCTGGGGCTGGTACAGTGTCTTCCTCGTACGAAGCATATATCGGATTACGAGCAACTAGTCTCTTTATTATCGGATAATCATGACCAAGTCATATTATCCCGACGGCTGCAACCTTTTTAGAGAACCAGTTCTGTATCCCTATGCGATCATCATCTCCATATGACTGGAGTGACACTTTCGTTTTGACATCACACCCAACACATTACGATTCTCAATATACCCAGCATATGCGTACACAGAACCTGTTAAATCCCTGGACGACCGCAACCAAAGTATATTGATTGTCGCAAGTATTAGCGGTGCAAGTCTCAAGTTAAGACCAAATACACCTACCCTGATTTCAGACTTCCATAGACACATAGTTATACTACCAATGGAATTCCGAGGGGGTCTATCCAGAGCGAAGCTGTTTCCCGTACCATCGGTAAAACACAACCTCCTATTACACTTGCATGAGTATCCTATACCCAAATATATGAGAACTATGCCGTTGTGCCCTCACAACGCGCACAAGTGTAATACTAGTCTTTTACGTATTCATCGATGTCCAATCTCGATAATACTATGACTAGGGATATTTAATGATTTATACTTCGTGGACTGATACTGTCTCATATCATTCTCAATCCAGGAACAAATCATAAGGACCTCCTATCATTTATATATCTTGGTGATCTAATCACAAATGATAAGAGTGCAATCTCCTTTGTCACATAGTTAATTTGTACAACAACACCATGATCTGTACAAATAGTGACGCTATGGGTCATAATTGTCCAACAATCTCCCACTTGGCCTATAGCCAGTCACTCGAGTGTCTAACACCCGAACTATGTACGGTTGGCTCAAATTGCTGAGAAAAGTCTTTCGTCAGCGGATTTGCATGATTATCGTCTGATGCGATTTATACGATCATCACATCGCCACGATGTATGATCCGAACGAATCAGATGAATATCAAAGTATGTATCTGGATCGTTGATGAGACCATTAATTCTTTAGTTTGTGCTGACGCCTAGCTCAGCTGCTAACAGAACTATATCTAATCTAATTAGATTTATTATCGACCCAAATGGCTTCTATTGCTGCCTCAGCTGCAGTAATAACCCGCATTTGTTGTTTATTCGGTAACAGTATCTTGCTTGGAAGATTTCCAGCTCACCGTTCCGTTATTCAAACTGTATAGTACCGTTGTTACGACTTTTAGTCGTCTTTATCGGTTAAGAAACTTGCTACAGTGATCCCAGTCACTTCAAGTTCTCCTTCTCCATAGATTAAGACAGCATCCTTAGATCTCTAAGATACTAATGGATGTTCTTAATATCAATCCAGTGACTATCACTAGGATTGGCCTGTTTGTGAATCCATATGCTCAAAGCGTATGAAACACAAGGTCTCGTACATTTTTCAATGTACGATTTCTCGGAGAGTTTTCTGGAAGCCAAGCTTTCACCGACTGTTATTTTATGGGAATATCATTTCCAAGAAATGACATATTATCATTATTATAGGACAGCCATTGTCAGTGCGCTCCCACTAACCTCCTTATATACACAAGAATCATTTTCGTTTTGAATTAAATCATATACCATTATGATTACATCAAAACGAAAATTCCAAGAACCTAATGCTTGCTTCAATCCAAACATGGATCGAATAACCCGCAAACCTTGTTTGCTAGTTTTGGTACGACAAAACCGACATGATGTTGTAAACATCTTCCAAAAGGTTTCCTTTGAAGGAAAGAGATTTTCCCGTTAAGCTGACATATTTCATACATGAAACATGCAGCTTTAGCAAGCATTATCCAAATGGATTTACCATGGCAACATGTAAAAGGTTGAATCGTAATCGACACAATGTTGATAACGATACCTTTCCGCTAAAAGCCTAGCTTTATACGTTGGTATGTTGCCATCCATGTATGTCTTCCTTGAAGACTTATAAGTACCAATAGACACAATGCCTTGCAGTACATCAACTAGTATCCAAACTTGTTGATTTACATGGAATCCATTTCGGATTCATGACACTTTGTCATAATTAGGGAGTTGATACCTTGTATCACTTCCTCATACGTAGTCAGTTGGTATACCTCAATAAGATTGACATCTTTATGAGGTGAGATCAGAAACCCATACCCCAGGTTATTTTCTGACTCTCTCCGACTTACGCGGTTCTTGTGTATTCGAAGATTACTGGTATAGTTCCATCCTTGATGAACAATTTATGTTCCATTAAGGATCTGGTGCCTGGAATAGTATCACTCCGATTTTCATCGAGCTTTGCTATCCTCCCACTTACCACTGCATATCGGTATTCCTTTTAGGAAAAACCGCATGGTGAGAAACAATTAAATTGTTCTCATGTGAGTTGTATAAGTACTATACTTATGGTATCCCTATGATAACCTACAATTGGCACTTATCCAATTTGGGTTTTAGTTTGGTATCATCCAAACATATGCCTAGCATACCCAAATATACAGGAATGTGAAACCCGGTGTGGGACACAGAAACTGGGCGACACATGCTGTTCTAGGCTCGCGGCCTAGTTGGGAGTACGGAGTAGCCCGCGGGGGACTAAACCGGAGAATGATGGAGTCGCCACCCGGTGTGAACCGGGAAAATGAGATTTAAGGCCGCACTCACCCCTCGCAAGGGAAGACCTCAAATCGTTGGGTTCAGAATGGTCCCTTACTTATGCCACTTGTAATAACATGATTTGTTCAATAATCTAACCAAGCCTAAGCAACATATTTCCAAGGATGATTTACCCCTAAGTTCGCATGCATATATCAACAAGTTCATGTAACACATATCCGAATTTGCATACAGCCTATTTACATGTAATCTATGTCTCAATTAGCATATAGATAAATTGACATACGAAAAGCATACAATTTCACATTGGTAGACACATAAGCGCAAACAAATAACATTCATACAAGCATGCATATTAAGGAAAGATAATTAAGCGCATGACGGAATTAGATACCTAAAGCGGTACTACAAATGCATAAGGTAAAAAAAGAGACAACTATATGCTAAAATAGACATGTCGTGATGTGATGCAGGAGGACCTGTTTACCGTGGGTGTTCGTGCGGCGTTCGTATACGCGTTCGAACGGTAAACAGAAGGTTCGCGTTCGTATAACATTTGATAACGCGTTCGAACGGGACCAGACAGAAAATATGCGTTCGAGTGGCGTTCTGAAACGCGTTCGAACGGGGTCACAACAGCGACCTCCAAAATGCAGTAAACAACATGACACATACATGGACGGATGAATAGATGACATCTAATAAATAATAACAGGTTAAAAGCGCGGCAAAATATCGTGGTAAAGGATTTTAACCTCTCAAAATAGAGGACCTTTAATCACACTTACTAAGCCCATGCGCTCGATCACATCATGCATATAAAAAATAACATAAATAATATCGGACTTCGTATACCCGATTGAACACATCTTACATTCATTTGAATATACATCAACCGGCGTGGCAAAGCATCGTGGTAAATGATTTTAACCCCTCAAAATAGGGGACCTTTAATCCAACTTACTAAGCCCATGCGCTCGATCACATCATGCATATAAACAAATAACATGCGGAAATCAAGTAGCGAATAATAAACAAATCAAAACAATATAAAACAAAATATGCGCCGTTTACTCAAGTGGTACGTGGAGTTGTATCCCGAGTACAGATCATACTACCGTCCATTCAGAATCGGCTATGAAATTTATGTCCGGGTTTCCATCCTATATACCACGAGAGGCGACACATTTTTCATTTTATTCAAGGGCCATAACATACACCATTTCACATGTATTTTTTTATCTATTCAAAGGCCACAACATGCATCACTCCATAATAATCATGCAAACGAAACTCAATAAATAATAAAGATAAAACTGAGAACGGATGTGAAAAGTACCCTCAGGTCTAACCTTTTATGTCGACTTTCGGACTCGCGTTTCACGGTGATCGGAAGGGCCAATGCTCCGCAACTTTCTGGTTCACTGGTTCAACACTTTAGCTCACTGTTTTGCTATTTTGGTCGCTGTTTTCACTCCGTTTTCTGCTGTCTTGGACTGCAATTTCTGGTTACTGTTTTAGGTGTGTTTCGGGGGCTGTTTTAGAGGTTACGAGGGTGCAGTTTTGGAGATTAACTTGGTAGTTTTGGGAGGCTTGTGGCGTGAAATATGGGCTGCTGCAGGGCTGTTATGGGTGCTGAGTGTTCTATGCGAGGCTGTTCTTGGTCAGAAGGGGCGCTGAATGGTGAGAGAACTGGGTGTTATTTTGTGTCGGTGTGCTCAGTTTGTAGTGGGTGTGTGGCGTGGTTTGAAGCTGATCGTGAGGAGGCTGTGAGTGATGGTGGGGTGCTATGTGTGAGTATGAGGCAAGGCTTATGAATGGTTTGAGGGCTAGCTGTATTTATGCGTTAAAGAGGCGTTGGCTTGTGATAGATGAGGGGCTTTGTGAAGGCTTTATGGCGTGAGGCAGGTGGTGCAGGGGGGTTGGATGCGTTGATTTGGCTAAGGGCAGTGTGTGATCATGGCGTGCCTGTGTCAAGCCGTGTGTGTGTGTTCAGTGAGAGGGGGATGTGTGGAGGGTGCAAGGGCAGTTGATATTTTGTTGTGAGTGCCGTGAATCTTCCAGTGAGAGAAAGCTGCAAGTTCAACAAGGGTTTTGAAGAGTGTTAGGGTTTATTATTCTTTGTGTTTTTACCGTGAGTGAGAGAGATTGAGGAGGGGGTTGGCTTTGGTTTTGGGTTGTTTATATAGACAAAGGCTAGGGCTTACCCTTGTCTCACAAGGAATAGATTGGATTTGGTGTCAAACAAGGAAAGGATTTGATTGATTTGGGGGGATAAATTTTGGTGAATTAGGAAGGTTGAATATTTAGTTTGTGTTGAATAGGCATACAATATTTTAAGTTAGGAATAATATATGATTGATTGATTTTAACTTGTTATAAGTATATTTCATGTTTGTTTTATATTTGGTAAATGACTTAATTAATATTTAATTTAATTTGGAGGTATTTTAGGGTGATATGGGCTTGTGGGCCTAGATGGTGGGCGTGGGCTTGGTGATGGTGGGTGTGGGCCAAGGTTAAATGGTTCTGGGTTTTTTAGGCCAAAGGTGCTTTAAAACGGAGGTCCAACGAGTGAGCTTGGAGCTAAACATGTGGATAAAATTTAACGAAATGACGATTCCCTTCCGACAACCGTTTCCCGCAACTTCCTCGACTAAAAAGGTAGTGCCTCCAAATGAGACTCATCATAGGGACTCACATGCAAAAATGCAATGCCTACAGTCGCCCCCACTTTGATGGGACTTGTGCAGTGTGTGACTTTGAACAATCCTATCAAATTTATGCAATGCATTTCTACTTACCTGGCTCACCAGCTGTTGCTTAACTCGCCTGCTGCTTCGAACTGAGTTGATCTAGTGGTCCATTTTCGAACTGTGCTCCATTTTTGGAGCGCCATTTTCGGCATCTGATGTATGTGCCCCATTTTTGGAGTGCCATTTTCGGCATCTGTTGTGTGTGCTCCATTTTCGAGCGCCATTTTCGGCGTCTGCTGTGTGTGCTCCATTTTGGAACGCCATTTTCGGCATCTGTTATGTGTGCTCCATTTTGGAACGCCATTTTTGGCATTTGCTGTGTGTGCTCCATTTTGGAACGCCATTTTCGGCATCTGTTGTGTGTGGTCCATTTTGGAACGCCATTTTCGGCATCTGTTATGTGTGCTCCATTTTGGAGTGCCATTTTCGGCCTCTGTTATGGTAGCGGTCCATTTCTGAACCGTGTTGTCCGAGAATGTGGCCCATTTTTGAGCCGTTACTTGATGACGTGGTCTTTACCGCTACAATCCTGCGAATACAAAACAAAAATTATATGTATATGATGTGTATGCATGTATGTATGGATGCATGATGCTGATGTAGGCTTCGCCCCCCAAACCGATACCGATGCGGGCCTCGCCCCTAAATTGACACTGATGTGGGCCTCGCCCCCAAACTGATACTGATATGGGCCTCGCCCCCAAACTGATGCGGATGTGGGCCTCGCCCCTAAACTGATACTGATGTGGGCCTCGACCCACGGGACTCATCCCCAAACTAATACTGATGTGGGCCTCGGCCCTGGGAATCATCGGATTTGCATGATTATCGTTTGATGCGATTTATACGATCATCACATCGTCACGATGTATGATCCGAACGAATAAGATGAATATCGAAGTATGTATCTGGATCATTGATGAGACCATTAATTCTTTAGCCTGTGCTGAAGCCTAGCTCAGCTGCTAAAAGAACTATATCTAATCTAATTAGATTTGTATCGACCCAAATGGCTTCTATTGCTGCCTCAGCTGCAGTAATAACCCGCATTTGTTGTTTATTCGGTAACAATATCTTGCTTGGAAGATTTCCAGCTCACTGTACCGTTATTCAAACTGTAAAGTACCGTTTGCGACTTTTAGTCGTTTTATCGGTCTGGAAACTTGCAGTAGTGATCCCAGTCACTTCAAGTTCTCCTTATCCATAGTATAAAACAGCATCCTTAGATCTCTGAGATACTAAAAGATGTTCTTAACTTCAATCCAGTGACTATCACTTGGATTAGCCTGTTTGTGAATCCATATGCTCAAAGCGTATGAGATACCAGGTCGCGTACATTTTTCAATGTACGATTTCTCGGAGAGTTTTCTCGAAAGCCAAGCTTTCGCCGATTGTTTTATGGGAATATCATTTCCAAGAAATGATTTATTATCATTATTTATAGGACAGCCACTGTCAGTGCGCTCCCACTAACCTCCTTATATACACAAGAATCATTTTCGTTTTGAATTAAATCATAAACCATTATGATTACATCAAAACGATAATTCCAAGAACCTAATGCTTGTTTCAATCCAAACATGGATCGATTAACATGCAAACCTTGTTTTCTAGTTTTGGTATGACAAAACCGTCAGGATGTTGTAAACATCCTCTAAAAGGTTTCCTTTTCAGGAAAGCGATTTTGGCATTCAGCTGCCATATTTCATAAATGAAACATGGAGCATCAACAAGCATTATCCAAATGGATTTACCGTGGCAACAGGTAAAATGTTAATTCGTAATCAACACAATGTTGATAACGATACCTTTTCGCTACAAGCCTAGCTTAGTACATTGGTAGTTTGCCATCCATGTATGTCTTCCTTGAAGACTTATATAGTACCATTAGGCACAATGCCTTGCGGTACTACAACTAGTGTCCAAACATAGTTGATATACATGGAATCCATTTCGGACTCATGGCACTTTGCCATAATTAGGGATTCGATACCTTGTATCACTTCCTCATACGTAGTCAGTTCGTATTCCTCAATAAGATTGACATCTTTATGAGGTGAGATTAGAAACCCATACCCCAGGTTATTTTCTGACTCTCTCATACTTACGTGGTTCTTGTGTATTCGAAGATTACTGGTATAGTTTCATCCTAGATGAACTATTTATGTTCCATTAAGGAATAGGTGCCAAGAATAGTATTACTATGATTTTCATCGAGTTTTACTATCCTCCCACTTACCACTGCATATATGTATTCCTCTTAGGAAAACCGCATGGCGAGCAATAATTGCAATGTTCTCTTGTGAGTTGTATAAATACTATACTTATGTATCCCTAGGATAACCTACAATTTGGCATTTATCCAATTTGGGTTCTTGTTTGGTATCACCCAAACATATGCCTAGCATTCCCAAATTTACAGGAATGTGAAACCTAGTTTCTTTCCTGTTCATATCTAATATGAAATCTATCAAACAAATTTTTATGGAATCTTATTCAAAATAAGTTCTGCACTGTTTATGCGTATTCGTTGAAGGAAAAGGTAGCTCAGAGTGACTTATGATTAACTTTATCATGTCCAACAAAATTCGGTTACTCAGTTCGGACACACCGTCAAAATGATGTGTTCCGGGATGAGTCCTCATTGAAAGAATATTGTACTCTTTCAAGTATATGAGAAACTTATTGCTTAAGTATTTCATCATGGTCTAACCGTGATTGTTTTATACTTTAGCCGATCTGTTCGTCTATTTCGTTTCGAAACTCTAAAAGTTTTCGATTTATGTTTCAAAAGAAACACATAATCATAACGCGATGCCACATCCATAAAGGTCACGAAATATTCATATCCACTTCTAGCCTAGCTAGACATGGGCCCTCTTGCTTCACTATGAACTAGGGCTAACAGATTGGTGGCATTTGCACTTTTACCAAGTAAATAGTGTTTTAGGCACTTTGCCCAATAAACTAGATTCGTAGACTTTATTTGAATGGTATCAAATTAGTCCTAGTACCCACTCTTCAAAAGTGCGGATATACGAGTCTTGTTTGATTGTGTCTTAGACAACAATGCCACAATATGTTTCTTCTGATCAAATCAATTTGAGCTATTTGTTTATGTTATATGTTTGAGATTTATTTATATTCAAAATATAAATACTTTCATTCACATCTAATGTGTTTATCTCAATATCATCTTTATATAATAAAACACTTTAGTGTTCTAGAATATAAAGGTATATCCGTAACATATTATACACTGATAAATAGATAATGTTTCTAGTCAAACTAGTTACATTATAACAGTTTTCAAATTTAGGAACACACCCGAAGGGTAGTTCCTAAACTTAGGTATCTACGGTTAAAACAGCGACTTTCCTCCCGTTTCCAATTCACAGATAAATCTCAATTGATGTCAGTGTCCAGCTCATAGCAGATTCTGAACATCAGTACATATTTATGTATCACACTAAGTATTTAAAATCCAATTTCAATACTAGTAGTGAACATATTTATGACAAACATATTTGAAGTCAGAGCCTTTCTCGTCTTCAATTCCTTCATGTCTGCTTTGTCCAAATGGCAGTCACGCTTCCGCGATCCCGTTTTCCATAATTTTGGCAGACATTTCGGGATATGTCCTTTATTTTCCTAGAAGATTATAATGATTTTGCCTTTGCCCCTTTCCACACTCAGAAGCCTTCGGCCTAGCCTAGGTCTTCCAGAATATCGAAGTAAGGTGCGCCTTGCGCTACTCGCCTTATTGCAAAGTTTGACTTTATCTCCTTGAGAATAGTCATTAACTCTCCAAGAGTTTATTATTGCAATTTATTACTTCTAAAATCTAAGTATGGATTTATGAAGATCCTTCAATTTCAGTATCATACTTTAAGGATCTAATCCTTAGTTCTGATTAAGAAATTAAGGAGTCTACTATGACAAGCTTAATGGATTAAGCACTAAAATTATCATCACATGAATCTTCCAAAGATCATGCTCTACTATTTGCTTAACTCCGGGCTTAGACATAATATGTTATTTTATCAAATAAAGTAACTTATTATTTTTCAGGACCATCCTGAAATTTTATTCCCAATTTGAAAATTAAACCATTTAAATACATTTTCCTTAGGATTATGTTTCAAATGTCAATTTTTTAATTTTATATTGATTCTAATAGTCCAACTATTTAATCAACGATTTAGGTACTATTTATTATAATGATTATTATAGTCCAACTATTTAATCAACTATAATTTAATTGTTTGAATACAGTCTAACTGTTTTAAAACAACGATTTAAATATTAGTCCAACTAACATTTAATTTATTTGACGAATGATATTTGATTGAGCGCGTATGGAAAGTAATTAAACGAATATTGCAAATTTAATTCTTGCCTCCCAATATTTTTCGGCGAGCCTCTAACCCTCTGTCGAGTACTCGGGAAACCGTGTTTCCTAGTGGGCTAGGATCCCGTTAAATGTCACACAATCTTGACTTTGGCCAACAAATTATATGATAATTAACTAGGTAGATCTCTAAGATCAATTGGATCCAATCCAATTCCTAGATCCAATAGGAGGACGTCCAAGTCCGAAACATATATCTTATATATGCTAATATATCCAATATATTACCTAACCTTTTTCCTCTTAATCAACTAAGCATTGGCTTTGGCACAACAAACTTAGTGATCCCAGTTAAGCGGAACCCATTGACCATGGAAAGCTTCGTAATCAATGTCGATGGACAAGAAGTGGTATTGACTTTGGCCAACAAACCACAACTTGGACAAGACACCAATATGTAACAAAGCCTTCGTGATTCAAACACATCCTCGACGGACAAAGGCCTTGACTTTGGCCAACAAGCCAATGCTAGTCTTAGATCTTGAGTAAGAATCACTCAGTGGAAGGAAAAACGCTTAATATTTTGTGAGGGTTTTTCGCGTGCAAATTGGCAACCAATTTATTATCTTTGTTAAGGTCTCATCATCATACACCCTTAAACATGCATTTTAAATACATAATAAAGCACATATAATAAAATAATAATGATATGCAGATGGATACTTTACACATTGATCATAGATCAAATCTCTCATTTTCCTCTCTCCCGCTAGCACAAGTATTTACTTCTACCCGTTACACTACACTTCTAAAGAAACCTCATTTACATTGAGGGGAATAGGTGAGAAGTGTTGGACAATTATGACCCACAGCGTCACTATTTGTACAGATCATGGTGTTGTTGTACAAATTAACTATGTGACAAGGAGATTGCACTCTTATCATTTGTGATTAGATCACCTAGATGTATAAATGATAGGAGGTCCTTATGATTAGTTCCTGGATTGAGATGATATGAGACAGTATCAGTCCACGAAGGATTAATCATTAAATATCCCTAGTCGTAGTATTATAGAGACTGGACATCGATAATGCGGAATAGACTAGTATTACACTTGTGCGTGTTATGTAAGATCATAACGGTATAGTTCTCATATATTTGGGTAAAGGATACTCATGCAAGTGCAATAGGAGGTTGTGTTTTACCGATGGTACGGAAAATAGCTTCGCTCTGGATAGACCCCTCGGAATTCCATTGGTGGTATGACTATGTGTCTATGGAAGTTCGAAATCAGGGTAGGTGTATTTGGTCTTAACCTGAGACTTGCACCGCTAATGCTTGCGACAATCGGTATGCTTTAGTTTTGGTCGTCCAGGGCTTTGACCGTTCATTGTACGCCTCTGCTGGGTATATTGAGAATCGTAGTGTATTGGGTGTGATGCAATACGGAAGTATCACTCCAGTCATAGTGGAGATGATGTCACGTAGGATACGATACTAGTGCTCTTAAGTACTGCAGTCATCGGATATTATGACTAGGTCAGTATGTCTGATTATAGAGACTAGTTACCAGACATCCGACATGTGCTTCGTACGGGGCAGACACATTCCAGCCCCAGGCCTAGCACGTGACAATCCGATACTGGATCGCAATACGCAATACTACGTATACTACGTCTGACATAGATTATATTTCCAGTAAGAATATTTCTGGAGAATTGGGTAGGCACGGTGCTTTGCTAGAAGCCAACCATGTCTTGTAAATCGGTAAGCAAGTGGTACGAGGTACGCACGTATTCGGATAATCCGATGACCGTATTTACTGCCAAATATCCAGGGATCTCTTGGGTCGCTTCCCAAAGATTCACCGATGACAGTTGATTAAATTAGAATTAATCTGGGATTAATTAAGAGAGAATTAATCTGGGATTAATTAAGATGGAGAAAATTAATCTGGGATTAATTGAGGTATTATTTAATCTGGGATTAAATGTGTTCGAAGAGAGAGAACGCGATTAATTTGGAATTAATCGGTAGAATAAATTTAATAGTTAAATTTGATTTTTCTATTTAATTTATTCGTATGGGCTAAAATTAATATATCAGATATATTAATATGATTGGATTTCATTACGAAATTAAGTCAGACTTTAATATGAACGAACGAATTAATTTAGAATTAATTCGTAGACGACATTCGTAATATTTTGGCGAGGCATCGTTATTTAATTAAACTAGATTTAATTATTAAGGGATGAAAATTCGTTTAATCGGATTAAACGGATCCGAGCCGCGGCAAATGTTCGTAGAGACATTTGAAATTTTGAATTCAAATGTGGGGCCCACTTTAAATGTGGTAGTTGGGAGAGTGGTTGGCATTTATGCCATACCATCCACTTTCCAACCACCTTGGAATGGTTTTGGCAAAACCATTTACCCAACCACCTTGTTTAGGTGAAAAGGGTAAAATGGATTTTACCAAAAACCTTCTCTCTCTCTTTTGTGTATGCTTCACACAAAACACACTTGTAACACATTTTTGGAAATGAAATCCCCTAATACTCTCTACAATGGGCGTGAGCCTCATCCTATCTTCACTTTGATTTTGTGGCAAAATCAAGTTAGCTAGCACTTGGAGAAATCAACTAAGGTGATAGGGAAACAACTTCAAAAGCTTGGAATCAACAAAGGAAGGATCTTGGAGATCTTCAACTCAAAGCTTGGAATCAACAAAGGAAGCATCTTGGATCTTGGATCTTCTTCTCAAAATGTTTAAGAGCTCAAATCCATTCAATGTAAGTAATTCCGCAACTTATTTTGAATTTATGAACATGTTTTCATGCTTATTAGATCCTTGGCATGTTCTAGGAACACTAACAATGGTATCAGAGCCAATTTTAAGCATGAAAATTTTAGGGTTCATGAGACTAAAATTTGGGGCTTTTATGTTTTGTGCATGATTCTTTCAAATTGATGCTTTGAGCATGCTTAGATTATGTTAACTTAGATTTGTGCATGATTAGATTTGAGAAAAATTGATTGGATCAAATTTTTAAAATTTCCTTAATGAGGTCGAAACTGTGACAGTGGACTGCAGTTTGGTTTTTCAATTTTACACCATTGGATGTGTTTAAATGCATGATAAAATGTTGATTGTTGGTTTGATTAGATTAGAATCAAAGTCAATAATGTTTATGTTAAATCAAAGAGCATGTTGAGCATGAAATGATGTGTTTTAGCTTCAATTTGTGTTAAGCATGAAATGATGTGTTTTGGCTTCAATTTGTGTTGAGCATGAATTGATGGATTAAGCATGATTAATTAAGTTAATTGGTATTTTGGAAATATTGAGTTTAATTAATTAATCATGGCTAATACACTTTAATTAAAATAATTGTGATATTTAGAATATTATAATTATGTTAATAAGCCTTTAATTATATAATGGGCTAAAAGTGTATATTTGGGCTTAATGGGCTTGTTTTGACTAAGTTTGGTTTTGGACTTTTGGATTGGATCCAATTGGGCCCAAAACCAATTCCATAAAGTCCAAATACATCACTTGGCCCTTTAAAGAATTTAATTGGGCCTAATGGGCCTAAATTGATTTGTTGGCAATATGGTGATTCCTATTGGGCCTTGGCATTTTGGGTTTGATCCATTATGGCCTAAGCCCATGCCTTAAGAATCAATTAAAAGCCCATTAGACTTTAATTGAAATGACATTGGATGTTATTGGGCCTTTGAGACCCATTAAGATTGGATTTGGAATCCAAGTCTTTAAGGATTATAAGTAAGTGTATATATTTAATTTGGAATTAAATTGGAATTAATATTGAATACAAATAAATTGGATTTAAAGTTGCAGTTCAATATAATTCAAGAATACTTACTTTGAGTATTTATTCTTAAACGAGTTTGACTCACGCAAATCAAATCGTTGTATGAACATTATATGGTCATTAATTCAAAGATTAATTAATTGGATTAGATTGATTGAATAACATGATTTGTATGAATACATGAATGTGTTGTATGAATAATATATATCAGATGGATATTAGAAGGGCAAGGGCAGTTTTGGAAATTGTTGTAATAAGTTTAGAATTTATTAATTGGACCTACGTGTCCAGCCTTTTATCTCCTTTCTCATTGTATTTCTCTTCTCACCTATTCCCCTCAATGTAAATGAGGTTTCTTTATTGTATTATGTAATTGGGTAGAAGTTAGAATAGTTCTAGCCGGAGGAGGAGAGGAATTGAGTGATTTGTTCTAGGAACAATTTGTGACATATCCATCCGCATATCATTATTAATTTATTTATACGCGCTTTATTATGTGTTTAGAATGCATGTTTAAGGGTGTATGATGATGAGACCTTAACAAAGATAATAAATTGGTTGCCAATTTGCACGCGAAAAACCCTCACAACATATAAGCGTTTTCTTCCGTTGAGTGATTCTTACTCAAGATCCAAAGTTGGCATTGGTTTGTTGGCCAAAGTCAAGATCTTTGTCAATTGCGAATGTGTTTGAATCATGAGAGTTTTGTTCCATATCGGTGTCTTGTCCAAGTTGTGATTTTTGGCCAAAGTCAAGATCACTTCTTGTCCATCGACATTGATTACGAAGCTTTCCATGTCAATGGGTTCCGCTTAACTGGGATCATTAAGTTTGTTGTGCCAAAGCCAAGGCTTAGTTGATTCAGAGGAAAAAGTTAGGTAATATATTCGATATTTGGCATATATAAGATATATGTTTCGGACTTGGATGTCCACCTACTGGATCTAGGAATTGGATAGAATCCAATTGATCTTAGATCTACCTAGTTAAGTATCATAATTTGTTGGCCAAAGTCAAGATTGTGTGTTATTTAACGGGATCCTAGCCCACTAGGAAACATGGTTTCCCGAGTACTCGACAGAGGGTTAGAGGCTCGCAGAAAAATAGTGGGAGGCAAGAATTAAATTTGCAATATTCGTTTAGATACTTGCCATACGCACTCAATCAAATATCATTCGTCAAATAAATTAAATGTTAGTTGGACTAATATTTAATAGTTGTTTTAATTTAACAATTAGACTGTATTCAAACTACTTCATTTATAGTTGATTATATAATTGGATTATAGTAATCAATATATATTTGAATTTTACCCTTCAATTATAGTTGATTATATAATTGGATTATAGTAATCAATATATTTGGATTTTACCAATCATTTATAATGATTATATAATTGGATTATAGTAATCAATTATATTTGATTTTAACCAATAAAATTGTAATAAGTTATATAGTTAGACTATAGTAATCATTACAATAGATTGTACCTGAAATCGTTGATTAAATAGTTGGACTATTAGAATCAAGATTAATTGAAAGATTAGTGTTTGAAACATTATCCTAGAGAAAATGTGTTTAGACGACTTTAATTTTCAAATTGGGAATAAATTTCAGGATAGTCCTGAAACTAAGAAGTTACTTTATTTGATAAAATAACATCTTAGGCCTAAGCCCGGAGTTAAGCAAATAGTAGAGCATAATCTTTGGAAGATTCATGTGATGATAACTTTAATGCTTAATCCATTATGCTTGCCATAATGACTCCTTAATTTCTTAATCAGAAGTAAGGATTAGATCCTTAAAGTATGATAATGAAATTGAAGGATCTTCATAGATCTATTCTTAGATCTTAGAAGTATTGAATTGCAATAAACAACTCTTTGAGAGTTAATGACTATTCTCAAGGAGACCAAAGTCGAAGTTTGCAATAAGGCAAGTAGCGCAAGGCGCACCCTACTTAGATATTCTAGAAGGCCAAGGCTTGGCCAAAGACTTCTGATGAGCGGAAAATATATCAATATTTACCGCCCCTTTTACTTAATATTTTGTTTAGTTTCTCGGGTTTGATGAACGTTTTGATGTGTTTTAGTTTATTTTGCAGATAAAATAATATTGGGACTTAATGAAATCATTTAGGACGAAATATGGGTCAAATAAGGGCAATTATTGGATTAGATATTTTAATTTTGGAGATTGGAAACTTGAAAGGGCGTTTTGACGAAGTGCAGTTTTGGAAATTCCAGTTTTGTGTATCTGTCGTAGTTTGGGCATAACTTTTTACTCAGATATCGGATTGAGCTGATTCAAGTTCCAGATTAAAGAAGACTCAAAGATCTACAACTTTGAAAGACAAAATAATTTCGAATTCTGAAGATTTCATGCCCGAAATTGATGAACCATCCAGAAGTGTGTAGTGTGTAATTATTAAAGTCACTTTCAATCATTTTCAAAGCAAAAAAATAAATTAATAAAAATAATAAAAATTATCAAATCATCACCAAACATGATAAGAGATTAGTGGAGCAATTAATAATGGATTTGGTGGAGCAATTAGTGGAGCAATTAATAATTGATTTGGTGGATGATTTGATGGAGGCAAAATTTTGCCTATAAAAACCAAGCCATTTCATTTGTAAAATTCATACTTTCTTCTAAGGAATTCCTTAAGAATACTAAGAAGATTGTATCTTGTTTGTTTATTTACAGCTTTCAGTAATTAATTTTCGTTTTCGCACTTTCTTTTCTTTACTTTTCAGTTTTTACTTTCCGCAATTTACTTTTACGCACAGTACTTTTCTTTATTTAATTTTCAGTTTTTACTTTTCAGTAATGAGGAGGTAACTCCCCTTTGCTGGGGTAAAAGATAAAACTTTTATTACTAATATTTAGATTAATCTCCCTTAATTATAATATATAAACTAGTTAAAACCTGACTTAACGAGGATACCGCCATATGGTCGGTTGGTAATTATTTAAATTGGTTTTAACCTGACTAAACTGGATACCGCCTGATTGGTCGGTTGGTAATTAATTATTAATTTGACTTAATCTGGATACCGCCTATATGGCTGGTTGGTAATTATCATGCAAAGTTAATATATTATATTAAGGGAGATATCTAAAATAGAAGTAATAAAAGTGGATCCTTTTACCTCAGCATTTTCTTTTATTGTAATTTTACTTTATTTACTTTTCAGCAATTTACTTTTTAGCAATTTACTTTCAGCATTTACTTTCAGCATTTAATTTTCAGTATTTTACTTTATATCTTTTATTTTATTTAAGTTTTTTTTACTACCCGTAAATATGTGTCGTAACTAAGCCAATTATCTGGGGTTGTGATGAAATCCAATATCACCGGTTTATAAAGGGTTAATTATAGTTTGGGTAATTTAAGGGTTTACTTATTAAGTCTTAAGCTTAATGCTTCTTGTTGTCTGATCACCAATAAGATTGATGTGGTAAATTTAAAATGAACTAGACATAGGGATTTTAGGTTTCAGCCTTAGACTTAATAGCCCACGATCTTCCTTGAGGATAGATAACCCTTTAATAGATTTCCTTACAGGATAGACATATACTTGTCGGGCGGGGGTAGCCATAATTGGAACTTAAACTTAATGAATCCATATAATTTGGTTGACATAGACATATGGTTCAATTGGGTTAAACTGAGTATTTACGTCTGACCATCGACATAGGCTTTTGCATAATTTAGTGTTCCAGGTTAGTAAACCGATTTATTACACAAACATAAAATAACCACTTCATCTTTAAAATGATATTGGAAGAAATCACAACCCTAGATAGTTTTTTAATATTGAATTTTCTTAAAACCTAATTTCGAACAATTTTATTTACTTGTTTTTAAATTTAGAATCGTCACCATTTCAAATCAATCAAACAACCTGTTAGATACTAGTAATCATTTGACTTCATAAAATTAATAGATTAGATATTAAGTCCTCGTGGGATCGATATTTTTATACTACTTGAACGATACGTGCGCTTGCGTTATACGTGTGTGTTTACGCCGTTCAAGTTTTTGGCGCCGTTGCCGGGGACTTATTTATCTTTCACTATTAGTTTTGGGGTTAGATACGTTACTTGTATCTAATTTCTTTTTACTTATTGTTTTTGTTTTCTTGTGTTTCAGGTTCTCAGAAACTACATGAGACGAACCAGAAGCTTTGAACTTCGACCGCTTGACCCAGAAATTGAAAGAACCATTAGACAGTTGAGAAGGGAAAGGCGAGAAGGCGAAGAAGCAATTGTTAACATGGAACCTGAACCTTTGGAGGTTGCACCACCAATTCCCATTCGAGACAGAACAATTCCGGTGGTTGACAGACTCATTTCTTGTATTGTACTTCCTCCATTACCAGCAAATGCAGGTGACATCAAAACATGCATTCAGATGATTCAGCAGTCAGTACAGTTTGGGGGAAATGCAACTGAAGATCCTAATGCTCACATCAGCAACTTCCTGGAAGTTTGCGGCACTTTCAATTACAACCGAGCAGCTGAAGAAGCAATGAGACTGCATGTTTTTCCATACTCCCTGAAGGACAGAGCTAAAGCATGGCTACATTCACTACCAGCAGGTTCTATCACAACTTGGAACACTTTAGCCACCAAATTTCTTGCAAAGTACTTTCCACCAGCCAGAACAGCAAAACTGAGGAATGACATCACATCTTTTGTACAATAAGATTCAGAATCCCTTTGCGAAGTTTGGGAAAGATTTAAAGATTTACTCCGGAAATGTCCTCATCATGAGATCGCAAAGTGGCTACAAGTCCAAACCTTCTACAATGGACTTTCTGGAATAATGAGAACCACAATTGAAGCTGCTGCTGGAGGAGCTTTGAAGGCAAAAGGAGAAGATCAGGCTTGGGATTTAATTGAAGAAATGGCCAACAATAATTCTTTGTGGCCAACAGAAATGAGCATGATCCAAAGAATCGCAGGAATTTATGAAGTTGGAGCCAACACAGCACTGAAAGTCAAGCTGGATATGATTTGCAAAAATCTGGAAACTCTTAACATGAAGGTTAATGGTGGATCCACAAGTTCATCATATAGAGGAGCACCAGAACCAGTTCAGCAGGAAGAGACAGTGAACTATGTCAATAATTTCAATAGACAGGGGAACAATCCATATTCCAACACCTACAACCCTGGGTGGAGAATCATCCCAATTTTTCATGGAGCAACAGTTCAGGGCAAAAGAACAACCCACCACCTGGATTCCAGCAACAGAACTATCCACCACCTGGATTCCACCAAGCAGAACAAAGCCAAGAGCATGAAAAAGAACCAGAAATGAAAGAATGGTTTGCAGAGATGTTCAAAAAGCAAGAAGCAAAATACGATGCTATGTTTCAAGCTCAAACAGCATTCAATCAAAGCCAATCAGCTTCTATTAAAGCACTGGAGAATCAAATTGGACAACTGGCCAATGCTCAGAGTTACAGACCGCCAGGTACCCTTCCTAGCAACACATAGCCAAATCCAAGGAACATGGGGAAGGAGCAATGTCATGCCATCATGTTAAAAAGCGGTACTGAAATCAACAAAGATGTTGGAGCCAAAACAGCTGTTAAGGAAGTTCCAAAAGAAACAAAGCAACCGATGGAGGAAAAAGAAGCAAAGGAAAAAGAACAGATCATTCCACCTCCACCTTTTCCTCAACGTCTTCAGAAGAACAAATTGGACAAGCAGTTTTCTCGGTTCCTGGAAATCTTCAAAAAGCTGCATATCAACATTCCATTAACAGAAGCGTTGGAACAAATGCCCACATATGCCAAATTCATGAAAGATATTCTTTCACGAAAAAGGAGATTGGGAGATTACGAGACAGTAGCATTATCAGAAAATGCAGTGCTATCATTCAGAGGAAACTTCCCCCGAAGTTGAAAGATCCTGGCAGTTTCACTGTTCCTTGCGTCATAGGAGAACATAACTTTGGTAAGGCTTTATGTGATTTAGGTGCTAGTGTTAACTTGATGCCTTTTTCTATTTTCAGGAAATTACAGATTGGAGAAACAATGCCAACATCAGTCTCACTGCAACTTGCTGATAGAATGCTTGTATTTCCAAGAGGCGTAGTTGAGGATGTGCTGGTCAAAGTTGACAAATTCATTTTCCCAGCAGATTTTATTGTCCTTGATATGGAGGAAGACGCAGACGTGCCAATCATCCTTGGAAGACCATTCTTGGCTACAGGTCGAACCATTATTGATGTACAAAAAGGAGAATTAACCATGAGGGTATAGGACCAAGAAGTAACATTTAATGTTTTCAAGGCCATGAATTTCCCAGATGATGAAAAGAATGAGGAATGTTTCAAACTCGATGTGATACACAGTACCATTCAGAACTCTGATGAAAGACAAAGTTCTACTGACAAACTTAAAACATGTCAATTGCCTGTGGAGCCTAAAAATAAAACGTCTTTTGTACTGAATGAGCCAATTCTTGCACTACAAGCAACAGAAGAGAAAAATTTCCACCAGCTCAACGAATTGGAGGAATTTCACAATCAGCATTTTGAGGATGCCAAATTGTACAAAGAAAAGGGCAAGAAAAGACATGATGAGAAGTTAGTGCGCATACAACTGGAACCAGGGCAGAAGGTACTGTTAAACAAATCAAGGGTGAAATTCTTCCCATGGAAGCCAAAATCACGGTGGTCAGGTCCATTTGTGATCACCAAAGTTCTACCAAATAGAGCCGTTGAGATACATGATCCTGACTCCAGCAAAACTTTCAAGGTTAAAAACAAGCGTGTCAAGCACTACTGGGGAGAATCATTTGAGCGACAAAAAGAAAGTGTCACACTTTCATATCCAGCATAAACGATCGAGCAGTCACGTCTAGCTGACGACTTTAAACTTAGCGCTCGCAGGGAGGCAACCCATGCAATTTGTGTATATATTGTGTTTTGGTGTGTTTTATTTTTGTGTGTTTAATTTTTGCAGGTTTAGTCATTTCAAGATGGAAGAAGCTCTCGCAAATCTTCACAAGCAATTTCCTTCTCTCCCTCAAAAATCTCTAATGAAAGTTTACAAAGCTCGCTTGGAACGAATGAGACTACTGACGATCCATGGTGTGCCCAATGACATTCGTTGGGTAATTGAAGCACGAGTCCGATTGGCAGGTGAGTCTTCTGACTCTTTTATTTCACATCTGCCTGGTTTCGGAAGAAGCACATATGCAAAGAAACGTAGAGCTAAGCAAATGGGTGTTTGTTTCAAATGTGCACGATTTAATTGCAACACTCGTTGTCGTTCTTTAGGAATGGTGTCTGATAATCGCGAAGACAAAATTAAATTCATTAGGGATGGCTTGAGTAAGGAGTCTGTAGATGAAATATCTTCAACTCTTGAGACGCATCCCAGTGGATATGTTCACATAGCCATTCGCAAATTACATACACAATCCAAAAAGAAAGACAACTGTTAAGTCTCGGGAATCTGACTCAAAAAGACCCTGTTTGCCAATTATAAGAAAATTGGATGGGAAACTTGTTCCTGACGCATAGACGTCAATCAAGCCGTTACTTTTCTTGTAAATATTATATCTCTTTGTCTTTTCTTAATAATTGTAATTTATTTTGTTGTTTTCTTTCTCCGACAGGATCCAGACCTTTTTGACTATCACGATATTATTTCGCTACTAATCGTCCTCTGGAAGATACTTGTGCTATTTTTACTCACCCTTTTTCAGGTACTATAAATTCAGCCCGTCATTGCACTTTTGAAGACATCCAGAGTAAAAAATGGAAGCCACTTCAAGAAGACGAGTTGAAAACATTTGTGTGTTTTGCGGTAGCACTGTTTGTACTAAACCACAATACATAGAAGCAGCACATGAATTGGGTCGAGTCTTAGCTGCAAGGAATATGCACTTAATATATGGCGGAGGCAATCTCGGACTTATGGGATTGTTTCAAAGGCCGCACAGGAAGGAGGCAGTCACGTTTTAGGAATCATCCCAAAACCATTGGCAGAGGCAAATCTTATTGAA
Source organism: Zanthoxylum bungeanum (assembly GCA_019454045.1). Classification (NCBI taxonomy): domain Eukaryota; kingdom Viridiplantae; phylum Streptophyta; class Magnoliopsida; order Sapindales; family Rutaceae; genus Zanthoxylum; species Zanthoxylum bungeanum. Next base: position 66,161 of record SKCR01047496.1, read on the forward strand.
CCATCAAACGGAGAGGAACTGATCGTACCAGGTATGTCTGAACGTCTAGTGAATGATTAACCGTGCTGATGCTTTTATTGCTTTGCCAGGTGGCATGGGTACATTGGAGGAAATTTTTATTGTGTTATCTTGGGCTGAACTTGGGCGAACACTGACATCAGAAATTGGGTTGTTAGATGTTGATGATTTTATGATTTTCTTTGTGTGTTTCTTGATGATGCTCGGAGAAATGGGTTCGTGTCAAAACCTTTAAAAGAACTCCTCTTCACTGCCAGAACTGCTCCAGATCTAATTGACCAACTCATAGCATATGAACCAAAAGTTGACCCTATCATTTCAAAGATAAATTGGTCAGAGGACGATCGTGGTAAGAAGTAGGATTAATCTGGATCTAACCTTTAATTTCCTGTAGATTTTCAGCTAACCAGGTACGACCTTCTAAACTATTCTTCTACTTTTTAAGACATTGGGGACAATGTCTCATTTAGGTTTGGGGGAGGGAATTAGTTGATTAGTACCTTGTTTTTAGTTTGTATGTTGTTTTTATTTTTAGTCCAAAATTTTTCGAAATATACAAAAAAATTGGAAAATTTTCAAAAATTACAAAATATTTTATGTTTTTGTGTTTTTTATTTTGACTAAAAAGGTGAAATTGGTAAGAGATAGCTGAGTAAGGAGTTTCCACTCCTGATACGTATCTCAAGCCTATTTTCGAAACAAGTTAATTTTTGTTTATTTTATTTTGAATTATTTAATTTGTGAATTCTCCTTAAAACGGACTAAAATGGATCTTCATATGTTCAGTTAGCAAAAATTATCAACATATATAGTAACATACAGACATGAGCTAAAATTGAAAAGTTTGTAATATTCCGTGCTCTAGTTTAATTAGAGGAAGCATCTCAAAAAGCAATGCAGTTAAAAAAAAAAAAAAAACGTCTGAAATCCGAGTTATTAAGTCTGTAAGGGTGTTTTAACACCTAGTGCCCTAAAGCCAACTGGTTTGGGAGTCACTGGCCCAAAGCTCGTTACATGGATCGAAGATGTTGCAAAAATATATATTTGAAGTCTGAGTAATTAAGTTCGTAGGGGTGTCTTAACACCTGGTGCCCTAAAACCAACTGGTTTGTGAGTCACCGACCCAACACTCGCTACATAGACGAAAAATATTGTATATAAATAAAAAATAGAGAAAAATCAAAGAAAAAAATCAGAAAAATGAGAAAAAATTATTCCATTGCTCCAAAAAGGTGTGAAATCTGATAGAACTTTAGGACAAAAATATTACTCTCTTATCAACTGCACTTATGACTGTTGTGGGCAAAAATGAGTTGATTAATATTTTTTTGGCTGTGTATATGGAGAATGGTATATATAATCGGAGAATTTACTTATTCTGTAATTTAGAATGAAACAAAACAACTATTGACTTGGAGTAGAAGTTTCACCTGATTAGTCACTAACTTCTTTATTCTATTTTCTCTTGTCTTTTTGCTTTTGTGTGCATTAGTTTTATTATCTTTTTATTTTTGTAAAACGTTTGTGGGTATCGTTGCTGTAAGCCCTCACGAGACTACAACTCGTCCACTAGGGACACCTAGTGGTTTAAAGGCTTGTTGCATATGCTAAATGCAACCGTGATCCCTACGAAAGTGGCTTAGTTTAATTTTAATTTTATTTTGTTGTTTTGCTCGAGGACTAGCAAAATGTTAGGTTTGGGGGTGTGATGAGCGGAAAATATATCAATATTTACCGCCCCTTTTACTTAATATTTTGTTTAGTTTCTCGGTTTGATGAACGTTTTGATGTGTTTTAGTTTATTTTGCAGATAAAATAATATTGGGACTTAATGAAATCATTTAGGACGAAATATGGGTCAAATAAGGGCAATTATTGGACTTGATATTTTAATTTTGGAGATTGGAAACTTGAAAGGGCGTTTTGATGAAGTGCAGTTCTGGAAATTCCAGTTTTGCGCATCTGTCGTAGTTGGGCATAACTGTTTACTCAGATATCGGATTGAGCTGATTCAAGTTCCAGATTAAAGAAGACTCAAAGATCTACAACTTTGAAAGACAAAATAATTTCGAATTCTGAAGATTTCATGCCCGAAATTGATGAACCATCCAAAAGTGTGTAGTGTGTAATTATTAAAGTCACTGTCAATCATTTTCAAAGCAAAAAAAAAATTAATAAAAAATAATAAAAATTATCAAATCATCACCAAACATGATAAGAGATTAGTGGAGCAATTAATAATGGATTTGGTGGAGCAATTAGTGGAGCAATTAGTGGAGCAATTAATAATTGATTGGTGGATGATTTGATGGAGGCAAAATTTTGCCTATAAATACCAAGCCATTTCATTTGTAAAATTCATACTTTCTTCTAAGGAATTCCATAAGAATACTAAGAAGATTGTATCTTGTTTGTTTATTTACAGCTTTCAGTAATTAATTTTCGTTTTCGCACTTTCTTTTCTTTTTACTTTTCAGTTTTTACTTTCCACAATTTACTTTTACGCACAGTACTTTTCTTTATTTAATTTTCAGTTTTTACTTTTCAGTAATGAGGAGGTAACTCCCTTTTGCTGGGGTAAAAGGTAAAACTTTTATTACTAATATTTAGATTAATCTCCCTTAATTATAATATATAAACTAGTTAAAACCTGACTTAACGAGGATACCGCCATATTGGTCGGTTGGTAATTATTTAAATTGGTTTTAACCTGACTAAACTGGATACCGCCTGATTGGTCGGTTGGTAATTAATTATTAATTTGACTTAATCTGGATACCGCCTATATGGCTGGTTGGTAATTATCATGCAAAGTTAATATATTATATTAAGGGAGATATCTAAAATAGAAGTAATAAAAGTGGATCCTTTTACCTCAGCATTTTCTTTTATTGTAATTTTACTTTATTTACTTTTCAGCAATTTACTTTTTAGCAATTTACTTTCAGCATTTACTTTTCAGCATTTAATTTTCAGTATTTTACTTTATATCTTTTATTTTATTTAAGTTTTTTTTTACTACCCGTAAATATGTGTCGTAACTAAGCCAATTATCTGGGGTTGTGATGAAATCCAATATCACCGGTTTATAAAGGGTTAAATTATAGTTTGGGTAATTTAAGGGTTTACTTATTAAGTCTTAAGCTTAATGCTTCTTGTTGTCTGATCACCAATAAGATTGATGTGGTAAATCTAAAATGAACTAGACAGGGATTTTAGGTTTCAGCCTTAGACTTAATAGCCCACGATCTTCCTTGAGGATAGATAACCCTTTAATAGATTTCCTTACAGGATAGACATATACCTGTCGGGCGGGGGTAGCCATAATTGGAACTTAAACTTAATGAATCCATATAATTTGGTTGACATAGACATATGGTTCAATTGGGTTAAACTGGGTATTTGCGTCTGACCATCGACAGAGGCTTTTGCCTAATTTAGTGTTCCAGGTTAGTAAACCGATTTATTACACAAACATAAAATAACCACTTCATCTTTAAAATGATATTGGAAGAAATCACAACCCTAGATAGTTTTTTAATATTGAATTTTCTTAAAACCTACTTTCGAACAATTTTATTTACTTGTTTTTAAATTTAGAATCGTCACCATTTCAAATCAATCAAACAACCTGTTAGATACTAGTAATCATTTGACTTCATAAAATTATTAGATTAGATATTAAGTCCTCGTGGGATCGATATTTTTATACTACTTGAACGATACGTGCGCTTGCGTTATACGTGTGTGTTTACGCCGGTCAACTTCTGGAATATGAAAAGGGCAAAGGCAAAATCAATATAATCTTCTAGGAAGATAAATGACATATCCCAAGATGTCTGCCTAACTTGTGGCAAACGGGGTCATTGAAGCATGACTGCCGTATGGACAAAGTAGACATGAAGGAATAGAAGACATGACAAGGTTCTGACTTCAAATATGTTTGTCATAAATATGTTCACTACTAGTATTAAAATTGGATTTTAGATACTTAGTGTGATACATAAATATACATTGATGTGCAGAATCTGCTATGAGCAGGATACTGACTTCAATTGAGAATTAATCTGCAAATCGGAAACGGGACGAAAGTCGCTGTTTCAACCGTAGATACCTAAGTTTAGGAACTACCATTTTGGGTGTGTACTTAAATTAGGAAACTGTTATAATGTAACTAGTTTGACTAGAAATATTATCTCTATATCGAGTATAACTCGTTGCGAGTATACCTTTATATTCTAGAACACTAAAGTGTTTTATTATATAAAGATGATGTTGAGATAAACACATTAGATGTGAATAATAGTATTTATATTTTGAATATAAATAAATCTAAAACATATAACATGACAAACAAGTAGCTCAAACTGATTTGATCAGATGAGACTTATTTGTGGCAGTGCTGTCTGGGACACATTAAACAAGACTCGTATATCCACACTTTTGAAGAGTGGATACTAGGACGGATTTGATTCCATTCAAATGATGTCTACGAATCTAGTTTATTAGGTAAAGTACCTAAAACACCTTTACTTGGTAAAAGTGTAAGTTCCACCGATCTATTAGTGACGCGCATGAATGGATTAACGAGATTCCCACTGTCCCTGTCTACTATCCAGCGAAACCACAGCCAAGGGAACGGGCTTGGCAGAATCAGCGGGGAAAGAAGATCCTGTTGAGCTTGACTCTAGTCCGACTTTGTGAAATGACTTGAGAGGTGTAGTATAAGTGGGAGCCGAAAACGGCGAAAGTGAAATACCACTATTTTTAACGTTATTTTACTTATTCCGTGAATCAGAAGCGGGGCACTGCCCCTCTTTTTGGACCCTTGTTCATAGTGACGTAAGTGGGCCCATGTCTAGCTATGCTAGAGGTGGATATGAATATTTCGTGACCTTTACGGATGTGGCATCACGTTATGGTTGTGTTTCTTTTGAAGAACACAAATCGGAAACTTTTGGAGTTTCGACACGAAATAGACGAACAGATCGGATAAAGTATTAAAACATCACGATTTGACCATGATGAAAATACTTAAGCAATAAGTTTCTCATATACTTGAAAGAAAATATTATTCTTTCAATGAGGACTCCTCCCGGAACACGTCAGTTTGACAGTGTGTCCGAACGGAGAAACCTAATTTTGTTGGACATGACAAGGTTAATCATGAGTCGCTCTGAGCTACCATTTTCCTTCAAAATGGGATAAGCATTAACAGTGCAATACTTATTTTGAATAAGGTTCCATAAAAATATGTTTGACAGATTTCATATTAGATATGAACAGGAAAGAAACTGGGCTTTCTCACTCCTGATGATTTGGGAATGCTAGGCATACGTTTGGATGATACCAAACTAGAACCCAAATTGGATAAGTGCCTAATGTAATTGGTTATCCTAAGAAAACCAAAGTATAGTACTTATACAACTCACTAGAGAACAATGTAATTGTTGCTCACCATGCGGTTTTCCTAAGAGGAATACCGATATGCAGTGGTAAGTGGGAGGATAGTAAAACTCGATGAAAAATCGGAGTTATACTGTTCAAGGCACCAAGTCCTTAATGGAACACATATAGTTCATCAAGGATGTAACTATACCAATAATCTTCGAATACACAAGAACCGCGTAGATCAGAGAGAGTCAGAAAACAACCTGGGGTATGGGTTTCTGATCTCACCTCATAAAGATGTCAATCTATTGAGGAATACGAATTGACTACGTGTGAGGAAGTGATACAAGGTATCGACTCCCTATTATAGCAAAGTGCCATGAGTCCGAAATGGATTCCATGTATATCAACTATGTTTGGACACTAGTTATTATACCGCAAGGCATTATGCCTATTGGTACTATATAAGTCTTCAAGGAAGACATACATGGAAGGCAACATACTAACGTACTAAGCTAGGCTTGTAGCGGAAAGATATCATAATCAACTTTATGTTGATTACAACGAAATCTTTTACCTGTTGCCACGTTAAATCCAGTTGGATAATACTTGCTGATGCTGCATGTTTCATTTATGAAATATGGCAGCTGAACCGAAAAATCGCTTTCCTGAAAAGGAAACCTTTTGGAGGATGTTTACAACATCCTGACGGTTTTGTCGTATCAAAACTAGCAAACAAGGTTTGCAGGTTATTCGATCCATGTTTGGATTGAAGCAAGTATTAGGTTCTTGGAATTATCGTTTCGATGTAATCATAATAGTTTATGATTTAATTCAAAACGAGAAATGATTCTTGTGTATATAAGGAGGTTAGTGGGAGCACACTGACATTGAATGTCCTAAATAATGATGATATGTCATTTCTTGGAAATGATATTCCCATATTACAATCAGAGAAAGCTTGGCTTTCATGAAAATTCTACGTAGAATTCTTGGGAGAAACAACCTTTATTCTAGGAATAAAGATCTACTGGGATAGATTTAAAGTTGTTAACACTCTCTGAGAACTCGTACATTGAAAAATGTACGTGACTTGGTGTCTCATACGCTTTGAGCATATGGAGTCACAAACGGGTCAATCCAAGTGATAGTCACTGGATTGATATTAAGAACATCCGTTAGTATCTTAAAGAACTAAGGATGATGTCTTAAAACTATGGAGAAGGAGAACTTGAAGTGACTGGGATCACTGCTGTAAGTTTTCTAACCGATAAAAACAACGGTACAATACAATTTGAATAACGGAACAGTGAGCTGGAAATCTTCCAAGCAAGATACTATTACAGAATAAACAACAAATACGGGTCATTGCTGCGGCTGAGGCAGCAATAGAAGCCATCTGGGTCATTAACAACTCTAATTAGATTAGATATAGTTCTGTTAGCAGCTGTGCTAGGCTACAGCGCATACTAAAGGATTAATGGTCTCATCAACGATCCATATATATACTTCGACTATTCATCTGATTCGTTCGGATCATACATCGTGGCGATGTGATGATCGAATAAATTGCATCAGACGATAATCATACAAATCCTCTGACGAAAGCCTTTCCTCAGCAGTTTGAGGTAACCGTACATAGTTCGGGTGTAAGACACTCGAGTGACTGGCTATAAGCCAAGTGGGAGATTGTTGGAAAATTATGACCCATAGCGTCACTATTTGTACAGATCATGGTGTTGTTGTACAAATTAACTATGTGACAAGGAGATTGCACTCTTATCATTTGTGATTAGATCACCTAGATGTATAAATGATAGGAGGTCCTTATGATTAGTTCCTGGATTGAGATGATATGAGACAGTATCAGTCCACGAAGGATTAATCATTAAATATCCCTAGTCGTAGTATTATCGAGACTGGACATCGATAATGCGGAATAGACTAGTATTACACTTGTGCGTGTTATGTAAGATCATAACGGCATAGTTCTCATATATTTGGGTATAGGATACTCATGCAAGTGCAATAGGAGGTTGTGTTTTACCGATGGTACGGAAAATAGCTTCGCTCTGGATAGACCCCTCGGAATTCCATTGGTGGTATGACTATGTGTCTATGGAAGTTCGAAATCAGGGTAGGTGTATTTGGTCTTAACCTGAGACTTGCACCGCTAATGCTTGCGACAATCGATATGCTTTAGTTTTGGTAGTCCAGGGCTTTGACCGGTTTTGTGTACGCCTCTGCTGGGTATATTGAGAATCGTAGTGTATTGGGTGTGATGTCAAGACGGAAGTATCACTCCAGTCATAGTGGAGATGATGTCACGTAGGATACGGTACTAGTGCTCTTAAGTACTGCAGTCATCGGGATATTATGACTAGGTCATGTATGTCTGATTATAGAGACTAGTTACCAGACATCCGACATGTGCTTCGTACGGGGCAGACACATTCCAGCCCCAGGCCTAGCACGTGACAATCCGATACTGGATCGCAATACGCAATACTACGTATACTACGCCTGACATAGATTATATATTCCAGTAAGAATATTTCTGGAGAATTGGGTAGGCACGGTGCTTTGCTAGAAGCCAACCATGTCTTGTAAATCGGTAAGCACGTGGTACGAGGTACGCACGTATTCGGATAATCCGATGACCGTATTTACTGCTAACATATCCAGGGATCTCTTGGGTCGCTTCCCAAAGATTCACCGATGACAGTTGATTTAAATTAGAATTAATCTGGGATTAATTAAGAGAGAATTAATCTGGGATTAATTAAGATGGAGAAAATTAATCTGGGATTAATTGAGGTATTATTTAATCTGGGATTAAATGTGTTCGGAAGAGAGAGAACGCGATTAATTTGGAATTAATCGGTAGAATAAATTTAATAGTTAAATTTTATTTTTCTATTTAATTTATTCGTATGGGCTAAAATTAATATATCGGATATATTAACATGAATTGGATTTCATTACGAAATTAAAGTCGGACTTTAATATGAACGAACGAATTAATTTAGAATTAATTCGTAGACGACATTCGTAATATATTTGCGAGGCATCGTTATTTAATTAAACTAGATTTAATTATTAAGCGATGAAAATTCGTTTAATCGGATTAAACGGATCCGAGCCGCGGCAAATGTTCGTAGAGACATTTGAAATTTTGAATTCAAATGTGGGGCCCACTTTAAATGTGGTAGTTGGGAGAGTGGTTGGCATTTATGCCATACCATCCACTTTCCAACCACCTTGGAATGGTTTTGGCAAAACCATTTACCCAACCACATTGTTTAGGTGAAAAGGGTAAAATGGATTTTACCAAAAACCTTCTCTCTCTCTCTTTTGTGTATGCTTCACACAAAACACACTTGTAACACATTTTTGGAAATGAAAACCCTAATACTCTCTACAATGGGCGTGAGCCTCATCCTATCTTCACTTTGATTTTGTGGCAAAATCAAGTTAGCTAGCACTTGGAGAAATCAACTAAGGTGATAGGGAAACAACTTCAAAAGCTTGGAATCAACAAAGGAAGGATCTTGGAGATCTTCAACTCAAAGCTTGGAATCAACAAAGGAAGCATCTTGGATCTTGGATCTTCTTCTCAAAATGTTTAAAAGCTCAAATCCATTCAATGTAAGTAATTCCGCAACTTATTTTGAATTTATGAACATGTTTTCATGCTTATTAGATCCTTGGCATGTTCTAGGAACACTAACAAGAAGAGAATACAAAGAGTAAGGAGGTAATAAGGCTGGACACGCAGGTCGAATTAATAAATTCCAAATTTATTACAGTAATTTCTAAAATATCCCTACCCATCTAATATCCATCCGATATACATTATTCATGCATCGCAACCATGTATTCACACAAGCATGTTATCAATCAATCTAATCAAATTAATTAATATGATAATTAATGACCATCCAATGTTCAAACAACGATTTGATTTTGCGCGAGTCAAACTCGTTTTGTGAATAAGTACTCAAAGTACGAATTCTCGAATTAAATTAAACTACAAAATTAAATCCAATTCAATTTGTAATTAATACTAATTCGCTATTTAATTCCAAATTAAATATTACACTTTATTTAACGAACCTTTACGACTTAAATTCCAAATTTAATTGTTACGGATCTCAAAGCCCGATTAATATCCAATATTAATTTAATTAAAGTCTAATGGGCTTTTAATTAATTTCTTTAAGGCTAGGGCTTCGGCAACCAAAGCCCAATCAAGGAATTACCCCATAAGCCTAGAAATCAATTTAGGCCCATTAGGCCCAATTAAATAATTAAGGTCCATTAGTCGCATTTGGGCTTTATGGAAGCGGTTTTGGGACCCAATTGGATCCAACCAATTTAGCCTAAACCTAACTTGGTACAACCAAGCCCAATAAGCCCAATAACAACATTACAAGCCCAATTTCCAAAATTAGCCCAAATAATTAAATTACAAAACCCAATTTCACAATTTAATTACATTAAGTGTATATCATAATTAATTACCCAAATCAATATTTCCAAAACACCAAATTAGCCTAATTAATCATGCTTATCAACATTAAATCATGTACAACACAATTTAACAAAAATCAAACCCATTCATGCTATATTGCTCTCGACTTTGGAGGGGAATTTTATGTCCAATTCAAATTCAATCCAATTAAATCCAAATTAACATTAAATCCACATTCCCAATTGTTTTCAAGTCATCCAATGAACCAAAAATCAAAATTCCAAGACAATTTAGGGCATGCTCATTCTCGGCCAAGCTAAGAAATTTGGGGAAATTTGTTCCAAACAACATTTCTAGAAATTGATCAAATCAAACTTCAATTAAAACATATTTAAACATATTCATTCATCCAATTTCATAAATTCATGCTCAAAATCAATTTACCCAAATTTTAAGCCCTAATCAAATTTCATGCTTTTAATCGTTCTGATACCATTGTTGGAATTCTCTAAGCATCCCAAGATCATTTCAAGCATTGAAAATACATATGAATACAACGAGAGAGTTGCGGAATACTCACATCGATCAGTTGAATGACGCGGTGACAAACAAAAACAATTTTCTGCTCACTGTCAAGCTCAGCAGTCCATTGAAATGGTGTCCTCCATTTTCGGCTTTTTGGTTCTCCTCCAAGCTCCAAGCTTTGTCATGGTGATTCCAAGCTCATGGGTGGACTTCCCTATCACCTTCGCATGTCTCTCGGAGTGCTAGCTCTTGATGTTTTTGCCACAAAACACCACACTTTGCTTCCCTTTATGCTCGGTTTTTGCCTAGAAAAACCAGTGAAGAACATCCCCATGGGCATGTGAGAGAGAGAAGAAGAGAAAAGAAAAAGAGAGAAGTCTTAGGTTGTTGGCTTAAAAGTGTATCTAATACACTTATCTAATTTCCAAAATTAATTTACAATTTTATTTGCTTTGAAAAAATCAAATGATTTATGCCAACCACTTCCATAATTTCCCATCAATCAATGAATAGTGATTGGTGTCAATCACTCAAAGTGAAAGACATCTATCACTTGATTGACGGATGATGTGACGCTAGATGCAACTAGCGATTTGAAGCTTGATTTGACTTGCGTGCCGCACTCGAATTCAAAATGCGAATGCGCTCCCAAACAATCCCAGGCTCGGGTTCGCTAATTCCGAATTAACGAATTTTCCGTTGCGACGTAATTAAATGATTATGCCTAGCGAAATCACTATTCACGTCACTAACGATTTAATTCTAAATTAACTCATTCGCCCGAATTAAAATCTAATTTCAATTCCGCGTCGAAATCCAATTTCGTATAATATATCGAATATATTATTTTATCGATTAATTCCAAATTAATCGTTATCTCTCTTTAAATAATATTTTATCCCAGATAAAATATCTCCGCAATTAATCCCAGATTAATTTTCTCTCTCATCTAATTAATCCCAGATTAATAAAAGTGTGAGTCATACGTCATCGGTGAATCTTCGGGAAGTGACCCATGAGATCCTTGGATATGTTGGCAGTAAATTCGGTCGTCGGACTATCCGAACACGTAAGTACCTAGTACTACGTTTATACTGATTTACAAGACAAGGTTGGCTTCTAGCAAAGCGCCTTGCCTACCCAATTCTCCAGAAATATCCTTACAGGAATATAAGATTTATATCAGACGTAATATACGTAGTATTGCGTATGTCGATCCAGTATCGGATGTCACGTGCTAGGTCTGAGGCTGGAATTGTGTCTGCCCCGTATGAAGCATATGTCGGATCTCTAGTAACTAGTCTCTATAATCGGATATACATGACCTAGTCATAATATCCCGATAGCTGCAGCATTTAAGAGAACCAGTCCTGTATCCTTTGTGACATCATCTCCACTATGACTGGAGTGATACTTCCGTCTTGACATCACACCCAACACACTACGATTCTCGATATACCCAAAAGAGGCGTACATAGAAACCAGTTAAAGCCCTGGACGAACAAAACCAAAGTATATTGATTGTCGTAAGTATTAGCGGTGCAAGTCTCAGGTTAAGACCAAATACACCTACCCTGATTTCGGACTTCCATAGACACATAATCATACTACCAATGGAATTCCGATGGGGTCTATCCAGAGCGAAGATGTTTCCCGTACCATCGATAAAACACAACCTCCTATTACACTTGCATGAGTATCATATACCCAAATATATGAGAACTATGTCGTTGTGCCCTCACAACGCGCACAAGTGTAATACTAGTCTTTTACACATTTATCGATGTCCGATCTCGATAATACTCTGACTAGGGATATTTAATGATTTATCCTTCATGGACTGATACTATCTCATATCATTCTCAATCCAGGAATAAATCTTAAGGACCTCCTATCATTTATATATCTTGGTGATCTAATCACAAATGATAAGAGTGCAATATCCTTTGTCACATAGTTAATTTGTACAACAAATGATCTGTACAAATAGTGACGCTATGGGTCATAATTGTCCAATAGTTGGACTCTAGTAACCATTACATTTTGAGTGTACCCAAAATCATTGACTGGATAGTTATACTAATGCAATCAAGATGACTGAAAGATTAGCGTTAATGGACATAATCCTAGGTGAAAATGTCTTTAACGACATAATTTTCAGATTGGAAATGAATCTCAGAATAGTCCTGAGAGCCGAGAAGTTACTCTATTTGATAGAGCGACCTCTCGGGCCTAAGTTCGGAGTTGAGCAAATAGTAGAGCATGAGTTTTGGAAGACTCATCGTGATGAAAACTTTAGTGCTCAATCCATCATGCTTGCCGCAATGACTCCTTAATTTCGTCGTCAGAACTAAGGATTAGATCCTTATACCATGATGTTGAAATTGAAGGATCTTCACAGATCTAACCTTAGATCTTAGAAGTATGAATTGCAAAAGAAGCTCTTTCGCTCGCGTATGTCAGAGGGTATATCCGTCGAGCACTAGGTATCACAGATGATTGCTGACATCGAATAGCTAGGTTAGCTGGGCATTACCTACGAGGCTAAGACTTTCATAGATTTGATCTTACAGTCTCTACTCGATAGCTGGGGCATGTTCATCATGAACCAAGAGAAAACTCCTGGAGAGTTAATGGCTATGCTTAAGGAGGCAGAGCCAGAGCTTCCAAAAGGGTGAGAAGCGCAAGACATATCTTACTTCGATATCCCAGAAGGCCAAGGCTTGGCCAAAGGCTTCTGGGGGTGTGAATAAAAGGGCAGAGGCAAAATCGTCACTGTCTTCTGGGAAGACAAATGACATATCCCAAGATGTCTGCCTATATTATGTCAAACGGGGTCACTGGAAGCGTGACAGCCGTATGGACAAGGCATACATGAAGGAAGTGAAGACGGACAAGGCTCCGACTTCAGGTATGTTTTTCATAAACATATCCACTGCTAGTTTTAAAAATTAGATTTTTGATACTGAATGTGGTACATTCATATGTACTGACGTGCATGATTTTCTGATTAGTAGGAGATTGGCTTCAGATGAGATTGACCTGTGAGTCAGAAACATGATGAGAGTCGTTATTTTGGTTGTGGGAACCTAATTTTTGGAACTGCCATTTGCGTTTATAATTAAATTAGGAAACTGTTATAATGTACCTAGTATGACTAGAAAAATTATCTCTATATCTAGTTTAACCCGTTGCGGGTATACCTTTATGTTCATGAACACTAAGTGTTTTGTTTATAAAGATGACATTGAGATATACACATTAGATGTGAATAACAGTACTTATATTTTGAATATAAACAATTCTAAAACATATAACATGACAAACAAATAGCTCAAACTGAATTAATCAGATGAGACTTATTTGTGGCATTGTTGTCTGGGACACATTAAACAAGACTCGTATATCCACACTTTCGAAGAGTGGATACTTGGACAGATTTGATCCTAATTCAAATGACGTTGCAAATCTAGTTTATTAGGCAAAGTGCTTAAAACGCCTTTTAACGGTAAATGTGTACGTGCCACCGAGCTGTTAGCCCTCGTTTATAGTGACGTATGTGGGCCCATATCTAGCTAGGCTAGAGGTGGTTATGAGTACTTTGTAACCTTTATGGATGTTGCATCGCGTTATGGTTATGTGTATCTTATGACACACAAATCGGAAACATTTGATATATTCAAAGAGTTTCGACACGAAGTAGAAAAACAGACCTGTCAAAAGTATTAAAACATCATGATTGGACCATGGTGGAAATACTTATGCAATAAGTTTCTCGATTACTTGAAAGAGTATAGTATTCTTTCACAGTGAACTCCTCCTGGAACACCTCAATTGAATGGTGTGTCCGAACGGAGAAATCGAACCTTGTTGGACATAGTAAGGTCAAGGATGAGTCGCTCTGAGCTACCAATTTCCTTCTAGGGATACACATTGAACAGTGCAATACTTATTTTGAATAAGGTTTCGTCAAAGTCTGTTGGATAGACTCCGTATGAAATATGGACAGGAAAGAAACCGTGTTTCACATTCCTGAAGATTTGGGGATGCTGGGCATATGTTTGGATGGTACCGAACTAGAACCCAAATCGGATTAGCGCATATTTATAATTGGTTATCCTAGGGAAACCAAAGGATATTACCTCTACAACTCACAAGAGAACAAAGATATTTGTTGCTCTCCATGCGGTTTTCCTAAGAGGAATACCTAAATGCAGTGGTAAGTGGGAGGAAAATAGAACTCGATGAAAATCAGAGTGATACTGTTCCTGGCACTGGTCCCTTAACGGAACACGAACAGTTCATCAGGGATGAATCTGTACCACAATCTTCTAATACACAAGAACCGCGTAGGTCAGAGAGAGTTAGGAAACAACCTAAGAGGCATGGGTTTCTGATCTCACCTCATGTAGATGTCAATCTTATTGAGGAAGACGAATGGACTACGTTTGAGGAAACGATACAAGGTATCGACTCCAGTTTATGGCAAAGTGCCATGAAGTCTGAAATGGATTCCATATATACAATTAAGTTTGGATACTGGTTGATGTACCAGAAGGAATTGTGCCTATTGGTAGCAAATGAGTCTTCATAGTGAAGACAAACATGGATGTCAACATAAAAACGTACAAAACTAGGTTTGTAACGAGAAGGTATCGTCATCAACATGGTGTCGATTACGACAAAAATTTTTCACCTGTTGCCATGATTAAATCCATTCGGATAATGCTTGCTAGTGCTGTATATTTCGTTTATGAAATATGGCAGCTGAACGTCAAAACCGCTTTCCTTAACGGAAACCTTTTGGAGGATGTTTACAATATCCTGACGTGTCGTGTCGAAACATGAAAACAAGGTTTGCAAGTTAATTCGATCCATTTATGGATTGAAGCAAGCATTGTGTTCTTGGAACCAATGTTTTGATGAAATCATAATGGTATATAGTTTCATTCAAAATGAAGATGATTCTTGTGTATATAAGAAGGTTAGTGGGAGCGCACTGACATTGGATGTCCTATACATTGATGATGTATTATTTCTTGGAAATAACATTCCCATGTTAACAATCGGTGAAAGCTTGACTTTCATTAAAATTCTCCATAGAAATTCTTGGGAGAGACACCCTTTTTCTAGGAATAAGGATCTACTGGGATAGATCTAAAAGTTGTTGGCACTCTCCAAAAGCTCGTACTGTGAAAAACATGTACACGACCTGGTGTCTCATATTCTTTGAGTATATGGAGTCACAATCAGACCAATCCAGGTGATGGTCACTGGATTGATGTTAAGAACATCCTTGAGTATCTTAGACGAACTAATGATGCATTCTTAATACATTGAGAAAGAGAACTTGAAGTGACTAGGTTCACCGTCGTAAGTTTCCTAACCGATAAAGATGACTGTAAGTCGCAATAAGGGTACATATTTTGTTTGAACAACAGAACAATGAGCTGGAAATCTTCCAAGCAAGAAACTGTTGTCGATTCAACAAAAGCGGAATATATTACTGCGGCTGAGGCAGCAAAAAAAAACATTTTGGATCTATAAAATTCCTAATTGGACTAGGAGTAGTTCTGTTAGTAGCTTAGCTAGGCTACAACGCAGGCTAAGGAATTACGATATCATTATTGATCTAAATATGTACTTCGATGGTTTTATCTGATTCATGAGATCATACATCGTGGCGATGTGATGATCGAATAAATCACATAAGATGATAACCTTGTAAATCCACTGGCGAAAGTGATATCTCAACATAAGCATGAACGACCCGTACATAGTTCAAGTGTTGGACACTTGAGTGATTGGCTATAGGCCAAGTGGTAGATTGTTGGACAATTATGACATATAACATCACTATTTTGTAAAGGACATGGTGTTCTTGTACAAAATTATATATGTGACAAAAGAAATTACTCTTTTATCATTTTGTAATTAGATTACTCGGATATATAAATGATAAAAGTCCTTATGATTAGTTCCAGATTAATAAGATATGAGACAGTATTAATCCACGAAAGGTTTAATCATTAAATATCCATAGTCGTAGTATTATCGAAACTGGACTTCGATAATGCGAAATTGACTAGTATTGCACTTGTGTGCGTTATGGAAGCTTAACGACATAGTTCTCATATATTTAAGTATTGGATACTTATGCAAGTGTGATAAGAGGTTCTGTTTACCGATGGTACGGGAACAGCTTCGCTCTGGATAGACCCCTCAGAATCCCATTGGTAGTATGACTATGTGACTATGGGAATCCGAATCAGGGTAGGTGTATTTGGTCTTAACCTGAGACTTGCATCGCTAATACTTGCGACAATCAGTATGCTTTGATTTTTGTCGTCCGGGGCTTTAACAGGTTCTGTGTACGCCTCTTCTGGGTTTACTGAGACTCGTAGTGTATTGGGTGTGATGTCAAGATGGAAGTATCAGTTCAGTCATATAGAGATGATGATCACGTAGGATACGGAACTAGTACTCTTAAGTATTGCAGTCATCGGGCTAATATGACTAGGTCATGATTATCCAATTATAAAGACTAGTTGCTAGTGATCTGATATATGCTTCGTACGGGGCAAACAAATTCCAGCCCCAGGCCTAGCATGTGACATCCGATACTGGATCGTAATATGCAATACACTGTATACTATGCCTGATAAAGATTATATTCCTTTAAAGAATATTTCTGGAGAATTGAGTAGGCACGGTGCTTTGCTAGAAGCCAACCATGTCTTGTAAATTGGTAAGAATATGGTACCGGGTACACACGTGTTTGGATAGTCTGATGACCGTATTTACTGCCAATATATCCAGGGATCTCTTGGGTCGCTTCCCGAAGATTCACCGATGAGATTTGACTCGAACAAAATTAATCTGAGATTAATTATGAGAGAGAAAATTAATCTGGGATTAATTACGGCAAGAATTAATCTGGGATTAATTAACAGAGAAATAATTAATCTGGGATTAATTGCGTCAAGAATTTATCTGGGATTAAATTCGTCGAGAAGAGAGAACGCGATTAATTTGGAATTAATCGGTAAAATAAATTTAATAGTGAAATTGGATTTTTCTATTTAATTTATTTATTTGGGCTAAAATAATATATCAGATATATTAATTGAAATTAGATTTCAACGCGGAATTAAAATTGGATTTTAATTCAAACGAACGAATTAATTTAGAATTAATTCGTAAGCGACTTTAATAATAATTTTGCAAGACATAATTATTTAATTAAATTGGATTTAATTAAGTCGCAACGACAAATTCGTTTAATTCGGAATTAAACGAACCCGGGCCCGAGCGAAGTTGCGTGTTTGATTGTCCGACTTAAATTTGGAATTTAAAGTGGGGCCCACCAACTTACATCAATATGTTTGACATTTGATGGAATTTGGTAATGGTTGAGTGAAAAGTTTAGAATGCTTTTAAAACACTCAAACTAATTCCAACACAAAAACTTAGTATATATTAATTTGGTCAACTTTGGAAGTGAGCACAAGTTACTACTCACAGCAAACACAAAACTCTCTATTCTCTCCCAAATCTCCCTTGGCCGAAAACTTCAAGCTCTCTCCATGGAATTTTGTTGCAAAATTATTCTAAAGCTAGCACTTAAGGAGACAAATGAGGTGATAGGGAAACCAATCCTAGAGTTTGGATTTCAATTTGAAGGCTTGGAGCTTCCATTACATCCATGAAAAAATTGATTTTCTCTACCAAGCATTGTGAGTATTTCCGCAACTCATATTCTTTATTCACACACAAATGAACTTAGAGATCTTGTGGCTTGTTCTAGGAACACTAACACTTACAGTCTCTTCCTGACAGCTGGAGCGGGTTCATCATGAACTATAATTTGATGAACCAAGAAAATACTCTTAGAGAGTTGATGACAATGCTGAAAGAGGCAGAAAAAGAGCTTTTGAAGGGCAAAAAGCCCGAGGCGCACTTCGCTTCGACATCTTAGAATGCCAAGGCTTGGCCGAAGGCTTCTGGAGGTGTGAAGAAGAAGAAGAAGAGAAAGGGCAAGGCCAAATTATCAAAGTCTTCTGGGAAGGCAAAGGAAAAATCCCAAGATGTCTGCCTACAGTGTGGCAAACGGTGTCACTAGAAGTGTGACTGCCGTGAGTACAAGGCGCACATGAAGGAAGTGAAAGCGGGCAAGGCACCAGATTCATGTATGTTTGTTATTGAAATAAACATGTCTACTTCTAGTTTTAAAAATTGGATTTTTGATTCTGGTTGTGCTAATCATATATGTACTGATGTGCAGGATCTGCAGATTAGCAGGAGACTGGCTTCAGGAGAGATCAACCTTCGAGTTGGAAATGGGACTAGAGTCGCCATTTTGGCTGTTGGGACCTACATTTTGGAACTGCCCTCGGGGCATGTACTTAATTTATCAGACTGCTATTATGTACCTAGTTTGACTAGAAACATTATATCTGTATATTGTTTAAGCCAATGTGGGTATACTTTTGTATTCAGAAACACCGGGTGTTTTGTTTATAAAAATGATTTTGAGATATGTAGTGCTGATGTTAATAATGGTCTTTATATTTTGAATATAAATCAATCTCAAACATATAACATGACAAACAAAAGGCTGAAATTAAGTAATAAAGATGAAACTTATATGTGGGATTGTCATCTGGGACACATTAACAAGACTCGTATATCCACACTTTCGAAGATTGGGTACTTGGATGGATTTGATCCAAATTCATATGACGTCTACAAATCTTATTTATTAGGCA
This sequence comes from Zanthoxylum bungeanum, assembly GCA_019454045.1. Lineage (NCBI taxonomy): Eukaryota > Viridiplantae > Streptophyta > Magnoliopsida > Sapindales > Rutaceae > Zanthoxylum > Zanthoxylum bungeanum. Next base: position 85,337 of record SKCR01047496.1, read on the forward strand.
AAATGCCTAAAACACCTTTTAACGATAAAGGTGCACATGCCACCGAACTGTTAGCCATTGTTCATAGTGACGTATGTGGGCCCATGTCTAGCCAAGCTAGAGGTGGATATGAATACTTCGTAACCTTTACGGATGATGCATCGCGTTATGGTTATGTGTATCTTATGAGACACAAGTCAGAAACCTTTGAGAAATTCAAAGAGTTTCGACACAAAGTAGAAAAACAGACCGGAAAAAGTATTAAAACATTACGGTCGGACCATGGTGGAGAATACTTGAGCAATGAGTTTCTTGATTACTTGAAAGAGTATGGTATTCTTTCACAGTGGACTCCTCCAGGAACACCTCAATTAAACGGTGTGTCCGAACGAAGAAATCGAACTTTGTTGGACATGGTAAGGTCTATGATGAGTCGCACAGAGCTACCAATTTCCTTATGGGGATATGCATTAAACAGTGCAATACTTATTTTGAATAAGGTTCCGTCAAAGTCTGTTAAACAGACTCATATGAAATATGGACAGGAAAGAAATTGAGTTTCTCATTCCTGAAGATTTGGGGATGCTGGGCATACATTAAACGTTTGGATGGTACCAAACTAGAACCCAAATCAGATAAGTGCCTATTTGTAGGTTATCTTAAGGAAACCAAAGGATATTACTTCTACCACCCACAAGAGAACAAGGTATTTGTTGCTCTACATGCAGTTTTCCTCGAAAAGGAATTCCTAAATGCAGTGGTAAATGGGAGGAAAGTAGAACTCGATGAAAATCGTAGTGATACTATTCCTGGCACCGACTCCTAAACAGAACATGAACAATTCATCATGGATGAGACTGTACCACAATCTTCTAATACACAAGAACCGCGTAGATCGGAGAGAGTCAGAAAATAACTTAAGAGGTATGGGTTTCTGATCTCGCCTCACGTAGATATTGATCTTATTGAGGAGAATGAGCCAGCTACGTATGAGGAAGCGATACAAGGTATGGACTCCGCTTTATGGCAAGATGCCATGAAGTCCGAAATGGATTCCATGTATACCAACCAAGTTTGGACACTGGTTGATGCACCAGAAGGTGTAAAGCCTATTGGTTGTAAATGGGTCTTCAAGAAAAAGACGGACATGGATGACAACATACAAACGTACAAAGCTAGGCTTGTAGCGAAAGGAGATCGTCAACGACATGGTGTTGACTACGACGAAAACTTTTCACCTGTTGCCATGATTAAATCCATTCGGATAATGCTTGCTATTGCTGTATATTTCGATTATGAAATATGGCAGATGGACGTCAAAACCGATTTCCTTAACGGAAACCTTTTGGAGGATGTTTATATGTAACAGCTCGACGGTTTTGTCATACCAAAACATGCAAACAAGGTTTGCAAGTTAAATCGATCCATTTATGGATTGAAGCAAGCTTCGCGTTCTTAAAACCAACGTTTTGATGAGATCGTAAAAGAATATGATTTCATTCAAAACGAGGATGATCCTTGTGTATATAAGAAGGTTAGTGGGAGTGCACTGACATTCATTGTCCTTTATGTAGATGATGTATTGCTTATTGGCAATGAAATTACCATGCTACAATCGATGAAATCTTGGCTTTCTTTAAAATTATCCTAGCAAGATCTGGGAGAAGCAGCTTTTATTCTGGGAATATAGATCTATCGGGATAGATCTAGAAAGACTCTCCCATAGCTCGTATATCGATAAAGTGTTGAAGAGATTCAACATGGATCAGTCTAAGAGGGGACTGGTGCCAGTGTCACATGGCGTCTCTCTATCTAAGGACATGTGTCCTAAAACTCAAGATGAGAGAGACAACATGAGTCGGATCCCGTTCGCTTCAGCAGTCGGATTGATCATGTATACCATGATATGTACGAGACCTGATGTCTCGTATGCTTTGAGCATGTGTAGTCACTATCAGCCCAATTCAGGTGATGGTCACTGGGTTACAATTACGAAAATCCTTAAGTATCTTAGACGAACTAATGATGCTTTCTTAATCTATGGAGATGGAGAACTTGAGGTAACTGGGTTTACCGATGCAAGTTTCCAAACCGATAAAGATGACTGTAAGTCATAATCCGGGTACATATTTTGTTTGAATAACGGAGGAGTGAGCCGAAAATCTTCCAAGCAAGAGACTGTTGCCGATTCAACAACAGAAGCAGAATATATCACTGCAATTGAGGCAGCAAAAGAGGCAGTTTGGATTCGTAAATTCCAAATTGGATTAGGAGTAGTTCCGTTAGCAGCTGAGTCCGTTCTTTTATATTGTGACAATAACGGGGCTATAGCGCAGGCTAAGGAACTGTGGTTTCATCAACGATCCAAACATGTACTTCGACGTTTCCATCTAATTCGTGAGATCATACATCGTGGCGATGTGAAAATCGAGAAGGTCGCATCAGATGACAACATTGCAGATGCGTTGACGAAGGCTATTTCTCAGAAAACGTTTGAGCGACATGTACATAGTTCAAGATTAGCGTTAGTGACATCATCATGGGCGATAATGTCTTTAACGGCTCCAATTTTTTAGATTGGGAGATGAATCTCAGGATAGTGATGGGAGCCGAGAAGTTACTCTATGTCATAGAGAAACCTCTCGGGCCTGAGCCCGGAGTTGAGCAAATAGTAGAGAATGAGTTTTGGAAGACTCATCGTGATGATAACTTTAGTGCTCAATCCGTTATTCTTGCCACAATGACTCCTCAATTTCGTCGTCAAAACAAAGGGTTGGATCCTTATAGTTTGATGTTGAAATTAAAGGACCTTCACAGATCTAATCTTAGATCTCAGAAATATGAATTGCAAAAGAAGCTCTTTCACTCACGTATGTTAGAGGGTACATTTGTCAAGCACTATGTGTCGTAGATGATTGCTGACATCGAATAGCTAGGTCAGCTGGGCATAACCTTCGAGGCCGAGACTTCTATAGATTTGATCTTACAGTCTCTGCCCGACTGCCGAGGCGGGTTCGTCATGAACTACAATATGATTAACCAAGAAAAGACTCTTGGGGAGTTAATGTCGATGCTGAAAGAAACATAGCCAGAGCTTCTGAAGGGCAAGAAGCGCGAGGCGCATCTTACTTCGACATCTCAGAAGGCCAAGGCTTGGCTAAAGGCTTCTGGAGGTGTGAAGAAAAAGAAGAAAAAGGGCAAGGCTAAATCATCACAGTCTTCTGGGAAGACTAAGGACATATCCCAAGATGTCTGCCTACACTGTGGCAAACGGGGTCACTGGAAGCGTGACTGCTGTGAGTACAAGGCATACATGAAAGAAGTGAAGGCGGGTAAGGCTCTGGCTTCAAGTATGTTTGTTATAAACATGTCCACTATTAGTTTTAAAAATTGTATTTTTGATTCTGGATGTGGTACTCACATATGTACTGATGTGCATGATTTGCTGATTAGCAGGAGACTGGCTTCAGGCGAGATCGACCTACGAGTCGGAAATGGGACGAGAGTCGCTGTTTTGCCGTTGGGACCTTTGTTTTGTATCTGCCCTTGGGGCATGTAATTACATTAGGTGATTGTTATTTTGTACCTAGTTTGACTAATGAACATCATCTCTGTATCTTGTTTAGCCTGATGCGGGTATACCTTTGTTTTCTGGAACACTAGGTGTTTTGTATATAAAGAAGACATTTTGATATGTATAGCAGATGTTAATGATGGTCTTTATATTTTGAATATAAATAAATCTCAAACATATAATATGACAAACAAAAGGCTCAAAATGAGTAAAATAGATGAAACTTATCTGTGGCATTGTCGTTTAGGACACATTAACAAGACTCGTATATCCACACTTTTGAAGAGTGGATACCTGGACGGATTTGATCCTAATTCATATGATGTCTGCGAATCTTATTTATTAGGCAAAGTGCCTAAAACACCTTTTAGTGTTAAATGTGTACGTGCCACCGAACTGTTAGCCCTCGTTCATAGTGACGTATGCGGGCCCATGTCTAGCAAGGCTAGAGGTGGATATGAATACTTCGTAACCTTTACGGATGATGCATCACATTATGGTTATGTGTTTCTTATGACACACAAGTCAGAAACTTTTGAGAAATTCAAAGAGTTTTCGACACGAAGTAGAAAAACCGACCGGTAAAAGTATTAAAAACATTACGGTCGGACCGTGGTGGAGAATACTTAAGCAATCAGTTTATCGATTACTTGAAAGAAAATGGTATGCTTTCATAGTGGACTCCTCCCGGAACACCTCAATTGAACGGTGTGTCTGAACAGAGAAACCGAACTTTGTTCGACATGGTAAGGTCAATGATGAGTCACATAGAGATACCAATTTCCTTCTAGTGATACGCATTGAACAGTGCAATACTTATTTTGAATAAGGTTCCATCAAAGTCTGTTGGACAGACTCCATATGAAATATGGACAAGAAAGAAATCGGGTTTCTCATTCCTGAAGATTTGGGGATGCTGGGCATATGTTAAACGTTTGGATGGTACCAAACTAAAACCCAAATCGGATAAATGCCTATTTGTAATCGGTTATCCTAGGGAAACCAAAGGATATTATTTCCACGACCCACAAGAGAACAAAATATTTTTTGCTCTCTATGCAATTTTCCTCAAAAAAGAATTCATAAATGCAGTGGTAAGTGGGAGGAAAGTAGAACTCGATGAAAATCAGAATGATAATGTTCCTAGCACCGACCCCTCACGGAACACGAACAGTTCATCAGAGATGAGACTGTTCCATAATCTTCTAATACACAAGAACCGTGTAGGTCGGAGAGAGTCAGAAAACAACCTGAGAGGTATGGGTTTCTGATCTCACCTCATGTAGATATTAATCTTATTGAGGAATACAAACCAGCTACGTATGAGGAAATGATACAAGGTATCTACTCCTATTTATGGCAAGAGGCCATGAAGTCCGAAATGGATTCCATATATACCAACCAAGTTTGGACACTGGTTGATGTACCAGAAGGCATTGTGCCTATTGGTAGTAAATGGGTCTTCAAGGTGAAGATAGATATGGATGGCAACATTCAAACGTACAAAGTTAGGCTTGTAGCGAAATGGTATCGTCAACGACATGATGTCGATTACGACAAAAGTTTTTCACCTGTTTCCATTATTAAATCCATTCAGATAGTGCTTGCTATTGCTGCATATTTCAATTATGAAATATGGCAGATGGACGTCAAAACTGCTTTCCCTAACGGAAACCTTTTGGAGGATGTTTATATGCGAACACCTTGACGGTTTTGTCATGCGAAAACATGCAAACGAGGTTTGCAAGTTAAATCAATCCATTTATGGATTGAAGCAAGCATTGCGTTCTTGAACCAATGTTTTGATGAGATCATATTAGAGTATGGTTTCATTCAAAACGAAGATGATTCTTGTGTATATAAGAAGGTTAGCGGGAGCGCACTGACATTCATTGCCCAATATGTTGATGATGTATTGCTTCTTAGCAATGACATTCCCATACTAAAATCGGTGAAAGCTTGGCTTTTATTAAAATTCTCCATGAAAAACTTGGGAGAGGCAACCTTTATTCTAAGAATAATGATCTACTGGGATAGATCTAAAAGTTGTTGGCACTCTCCGAGAACTCATACATTGACAAACATATACGCGACCTGGTGACTCATATGCTTTGAGCATCTGCATTCACTATCATGCCGATCTAGGTGATGGTCACTGGATTGATGTTAAGAACATCCTTAAGTATCTTAGATGAACTAAGGATGCTTTCTTAATCTATGGAGATGAAGAACTTGAGGTGACTGGGTTCACCGATGCAAGTTTCCAAATCGATAAAGACGACTGTACGTCGCAATCAGGGTATATATTTTGTTTGAATAACGGAACAGTGAGCTGGAAATCTTCCAAGCAAGATACTGTTACCGATTCAACAACAAAAGCGGAACATAATGTTGCAGCTGAGGCAACAAAAGAAGAATTTTGGATCCATAAATTCCTAATTGGATTTGGAGTAGTTCTGTTAGTAGCTGAGCTGGGCTACAACACAGGCTAAAGAACCACGGTCTCATTAATGATCCAAGTATGTACTTCGACGGTTTCATCTGAATCGTGACATCACACATCGTGGCGATGTGAAGATCGAAAAGATCGCTTCAGATGATAACCTTGCAGATCTGCTGACGAAAGCAATATCTCAGTAAAAGTTTGAGCGACCCATACATAGTTCAGGTGTTGGACACTTGAGTGATTGGCTATAGGCCAAGTGGGAGATTGTTGGACAATTATGACCCATAGCATCACTATTTGTAAAAGACATGGTGATTTTGTACAAATTAACTATGTGACAAATGAAATTTCTCATTTATCATTTTGTAATTGGATTACTTGGATATATAAATGATAAATGTCCATATGATTAGTACCAGATTAATTAGATATGAGAAAATATTAATCCACGAAAGGGTTAATCATTAAATATCCCTAGTCGTAGTATTATCGAGACTGGGCATCGATAATATGGAATAGGCTAGTATTACACTTGTGCGCGTTATGGAAGCTTAACGGCATAGTTCTCATATATTTAAGTATTGGATACTTATGCAAGTGTGATATGAGGTTCTGTTAGCCATTGGACCGGGAAAAGCCTCGCTCTGGATAGACCCCTCAGAGTCCCATTAGTATTATGACTATGTGTCTATGGGAATCCGAATCAGGGTAGGTGTATGTGGTCTTAACCTGAGACTTGCATCGCTAATATTTACGACAATCAGTATACTTTGGTTTTGGTCGACCAGAGGTTTAACAGGTTCTCTGTACGCCTCTTCTGGGTATACTGAGAATCGTAGTGTGTTGGGTGTGATGTCAGATGGAAGTATCACTTCAGTCATATGGAGACAATGATCACACAAGATACATAACTAGTACTTTTAAATGCTGCAGCTATCGGGATAATATGACTAGGTCATGATTATCCGATTACAGAGACTAGTTGTTAGTGATCCGATATATGCTTCGTACGGGGCAGACACAATTCCAGCCCTAGGCCTAGCATGTGACATCCGATACTGGATCGTATTACGCAATACATTATATACTATACTGATAAAGATTATATATTCCTCGTTGAATATTTCTGGAGAATTGGGTTGGCACGGTGATTTGCTTGAAGTCAACCATGTCTTGTAAATCGGTGAGAACGTGGTATCGGGTACGCACATGTTCGGATAGTTCGATTACCGTCTTTACTGCAAACATATTCATGGATCTCTTAGGTCGCTTCCCAAAGATTCACCAATGATATTTGACTCGAACCGAATTAATCTGGGGTTAATTACGAGAGAGAAAATTAATCTGGGATTAATTACGGCAAGAATTTATCTGGGATGAAATCCTTCTAGAAGAGAGAACGCGATTAATTTCGAATTAATCGGTAAAATAAATTTAATAGTTAAATTGGATTTTTCTATTTAATTTATTTATTTGGGCTAAAATAATATTTTGGATATATTAATTGAAATTGGATTTCAATACGAAATTAAAAATGGATAATTGAAATTAGATTCGCCATATACTAAGTGTATATTTCTTTCCGCCATAACTCTACCCAATTCTTTTACAGCCTTTGCTAGTTCCAAAAAATACACAGATAGTAGTGACTCGTCATCTTGAAGTTTTCTCCATTTTTGCTCTCTCTTATCTGGATGTTTCGAAGAGAGAAATGGCGAGCTGTATTTATGGATCCTAAAAAATGATGAGTAATAAAAGAACCAACACCTGTAAAATGATAATTGTCATATGAACAGTAAAAGAGATCATGAAAGTCAATAAGTTTAGATACTGTCGGTAAAATTAAAGTAAAGCAAATCATAATAGTAAATTATAGTAAATCAAAATAGTAATTTAAAGAAAAGGAAATCAAAGAAATAAATTGAAATAATATATACTGGTAGTTGTGATTGTGGCTCATATCTTCCTCTGGTTTTACGTCCAGTAACGGCTTGAACGCCCTCTATGGGTCAATGATACGATTCCCATCCAATTTTCTTATAAATTGGCAAACAAGGTCTTTTAAAGTCAGATTCCCGAGGCTGTATTGTTGTCTTTCTTTTTGAAATTATGTATGGAAATTGTGAATTACTCGTGAACATGTCCACTATGATGCGTCTCAAGAGTCAATGATATATCATCTAAAGACTCCTTACTCAAGCCATCTCTAATGAATTGAATTTTATCTTCACGATTGTCAGACACCATTCCTAAAGAACGACAACGAGTGTTGCACGTCCAGCGTGCACATTTATAACAAACAACTAATTGTTTATCTCGTTTCTTAGCATATCTGCTTTTCCCTAAATCAGACATATAAGAAATGAAAGAGTCAGATGACTCACATGCCAAGTGAACCCTTACTTAAATTACCCAACAAATATCACTAGGAATACCATGGATCATAAGAATCCTCATTCTTTTAGTGCATGCTTTGTAAATTTTCATCGAAGCATTTTGACGGAGAGAAGGAAAATGATTGTGGAGTTTTGCAAGAGTTTCTTCCATGTCTTGATTGTCGGGTATCAGTAATTTTAGGAAACTGAAAGAATCGACTTATAGTCACGAAGTACCGTTATCCGTTGTTTAACTGGGGTGTAAGATTCTGACAAAAAGAGAAAAGACAAAAATCGCTGTAAAATTCAAGAAAAAATGAAAATTAGACAAAGATAAAAGAAAAGAAAAAGAAAATACATCGATCACAGTACATTAGGTTTGAAATGAAAAGAGATTCTTGAAAATTTGAACACTCCAAAAATGGTTTCAGACGTTGTCCATTCACTTTAAATACATCACCATCCCTAGGATTATCAATATCCATGGTTCCATATGGGTAAACTTGCTTCACAATAAATGGGTCACTCTATTTGAATTTCAATTTTCCAGGAAATAAATGAAGACGAGAATTATAAAGAAAATTTTTTTGACCAATTTCAAATATTTTTCGTGAAATTCGACTATCATGAAAGGCTTTGATTTTAGCTTTAAGAATTTTCGCATTCTCATATGAATCATTCCTTAACTTTTTAAGTTCATTTAATTACAATTTACATTCATGACTGATATTTTCATGGTTTGAATTGAATACTTTAATTGCCCAATATGTTGGATAATTATGACCCATAACATCACTATTTGTAAAAGACATTGTGTTTTTGTAAAAATTAACTATGTGACGAAGGAAATTGCTATTTTATCATTTTGTAATTGGATTACTTGGATATATAAATGATAAAAGTCCTTATGATTAGTTCCGGATTAATAAGATATGAGACAATATTAATCCATAAACGGTTTAATCATTAAATATCCCTAGTCGTAGTATTATCGAGACTGGACATCGATAATGCGGAATAGACTAGTATTACACTTGTGCGCGTTATGGAAGCTTAACGACATAGTTCTCATATATTTAAATATTGGATACTTATGCAAGTGTGATAAGAGGTTCTGTTAGCCGTTGGACCGGGAACAGTTTCGCTCTAGATAGACCCCTCAGAATCTCATTGGTAGTATGACTATGTGTATATGGGAATCCGAATTAGGGTAGGTGTATGTGGTCTTAACCTGAGACTTGCATATCTAATACTTGCGATAATAAGTACGCTTTGGTTTTGGTCGTCCGGAGCTTTAACATGTTCTTTGTATGCCTCTTTTGGGTTTATTGAGAATCGTAGTGTATTGGGTGTGATGTGAAGATGGAAGTATCACTTCAGTCATATGGAGACGATGATCACGCAGGATACAAAACTAGTACTCTTAAATGCTGCAGCTATCGGGATAGTATGACTAAGTCATGATTATCCGATTACAGAGACTAGTTGCTGATGATCCGATATATGCTTCGTATGGGGCAGACACAATTCCAGCCCCAGGCCTAGCATGTGATATCTGATACTGGATAGTAATACACAATACTTAGTATACTACGCCTGATACAGATTATATATTCTTCGTTGAATATTTCTGGAGAATTAGGTAGGCACGGTTCTTTGCTAGAAGCCAACCATGTCTTGTAAATCGGTAAGAACGTGGTACGGGGTACGCACATGTTCGGATAGTCCGATGACCGTATTTACTGCCAACATATCCAGGGATCTCTTGGGTCGCTTCCCAAAGATTCACCGATGATATTTGCCTCGAACAGAATTAATCTGGGATTAATTATGAGAGAGAAAATTAATCTGGAATTAATTACGGTAAGAATTTATCTGGGATTAAATTCGTATAGAAGAGAGAACGTGATTAATTTGGAATTAACCGGTAAAATAAATTTAATAGTTAAATTGGATTTTTCTATTTAATTTATTTATTTGGGCTAAAATAATATATTGGATATATTAAATTGAAATTGGATTTCAATACGGAATTAAAATTGGATTTTAATTCAAGCGAATAAATTAATTTGGAATAAATTAGTAAGCGACTATCGTAATAATTTTGTGATGCATAATTATTTAATTAAATTGGATTTAATTATTTAGCGACGGAAAATTCGTTTAGTCGGATTAAACGAATCCGAGCCCAAAGCTTAGTTGTGTGTTGGAGAAGCTAACCAAATTTTGAATTTCAAAGTGGTGGGACCCACTTGACTTACATCAACTTGTCAAAGGTTGATGGAAGTGGTTGAGCTCATTTAATTCCATCTTTCACACAACTAAAGTGTGTTGAGCAAGTTTTGTAACACTTGCCTTTTTGTTTTTGAAACAAGTCAACAAAAAACAACTTTACTCTCTCTTTCTCCCTCATTTTGTCGCGAGCATCTTCTTCCTCTCCATTGATTTTTGCTTCAAAAATCAAGCAAGCTAGCACTTAAGGAGTCTTGTGAGGTGATAGGGAAACTCACCATTGGGTTGGAAACACTCAGCACAAAGCTTGGAGCTTCCAACATACAAAGATTTGTGAAAATCACTTATCCGATCAATTTAAGTTTTTTCCTCAACTCACTTGATTATTCACACACAATATAATGACTTAGAGACATTGGGCATGTCTAGGACACTAACAATGGTATCAGAGGCATATTTAAGCATGATTTTAGTTTATGGTTTATGGATTTTATTTGGGGATTTTGTGCTTGGAGTATGTATTTTTCCAAATTGGTTGTTTGGTTGTGTTTTGATGATGATGAATTGGATTTATGCATCATAGGATTTGAATAAATTGATTGGATCAAAAATTACTAAAATTCTTAGCATGGCCGAAAATTGACCCTAGCATTTTCATGGTGATTTTTTTTGATTTTAGACTATTGGATGATTTAAAGCATGAAATGAATATTAATTGTTGGTTTAATTGGATTGAAATCAAAATTGAATTTTATTTCATGACATTGCCGAGAGATTGAGCATGTTGAATTGATTGATTTGCTTCAATTTGTGCTGGACATGAGTTGGATAATTAAAGCATGATTAATTTGATTAAATTAATGTTTTGGAAATATTAGATTAATAGATTAATTGTGTTAATTACACTTTAAATTAAATTAATGTGATATTTGGAATATTATGTAATATATATTAGTCTTTAAAATTAGATTGGGCTAATTTGTTATATTTGGGCTTATGGGCTTGGTTGGACCAAGTTTGGTTTTGGACAATTGGGTTGGATCCAATTGGGCCTAAAACCATTTCCATAAAGTCCAAATATGACTTTTGGGCCTTTAATAATTTAATTGGGCCTAAATTGATTTTTGGCATAGGGTGATTCCTAATTGGGCCTTGGTTATTGGGTTGGATCCATATTGGCCAAAGCCCATGCCTAAATAATTAATTGAAAGCCCATTGGACTTTAATTAAATAGGCATTGGATGCAAATTGGGCCTTTGAGACCCAATTGGATTGGATTTGGAATCCAAGTCCTTAAGGCACATAAATAAGTGTAATTATTTAATTTGGAATTAAATTCGAATTAGTATTGGATAAAATTTAAATTGGATTTAAAATTATAGTTCGATATAATTCAAGAATACGTACTTTAAGTATTTATTCTTAAACGAGTTGGACTCGCGCAAATCAAATCGTTGTATGAACATTGGATGGTCATTAATTCAAAGATTAATTAATTGTATTAGATTGATTGAACAACATGCTTTGTGTGAATACTTGGATGTATTTGTTTGAATAATGAATATCAGATGGATATTAGTCGGTTGAGGCAATTTTGGAAATTGTAGTAATAAATTTGGAATTTATTAAATTGGACCTGCGTGTCCAGCCTATCATCTCTTTACTCTTTGTATTTCTCTTCTCACCAATTCTCCTCAATGTAAATGAGGTTTCTTTATGTATTATGTAATTGGGTAGAAGTATGTATAGTGCTAGCGGGAGAGAGAAAATAGAGAGATTTGTTCTAGGAACAAATTGTGTTATATATCCATCCCATATCATTATTAATTTATTCGCGCCTTATTATGCTTTTAGAATGCATGTTTAAGGGTGTATGATGATACCTAATCAAAGATAATAAATTGGATGCCAATTTACGGAAAAACCTTCACTTTAATATTAAACGTTTTCCTTTCATTGAGTGGTTCTTTCTCAAGATCTAAGATTGGCTTTGATTTGTTGGCCAAAATCAAGATGATTGTCCATCGCGGATGTGTTTGAACCACAAAGGCGTTGTTATATATCGCATGTCTTGGGCAGTTGTGATTTGTTGGCCAAAGTCAAGGTCACTTCTTGTTCATCGACGTGGATTACGAAGCTTTCCCACTGTCAATGGGTTGCACTTAACTGGAATCATTAAGCTTGTTGAGCCAAAGCCAAGGCTTAGTTGATTCAGAGGAAAAAGGTTAGGAAATATATATTGGATATATATCTTGGACTTGGAGGTTCACCTACCGGATCTAGGAATTGGATGGGATCCAATTGATCTTAGAGATCTACATAGTTAAGTTTCATACAACTTGTTGGCCAAAGTCAATGTTGTGTGTTATTTAACGGGGTCCTAGCCCACTAGGAAACTAGGTTTCTCGAGTACTCAATAGATGGTTAGAGTCTCGCCGAAAAATATTGGGAGGCCAGTATTAGATTTGCAATTTCGTTTAATACTTGCCAAATACGCGCTTTTCAATTATTTTCGTCATTATATATTTATATTAGTTGGACTAATATTTTATTGTTTTTATTGAACAGTTGGACTGTACTCTTATAACATCATTTGTAGTTGATTATATAGTCGGACTATAGTAATCATTACATTTGATTGTACCCGATATCGTTGATTGGATAGTTGGACTATTTCAAACAAGATGACTGCAAAGATTAGCGTTAGAGACATCATCATGGGCGATAATGTCTTTAAAGGCGTGAATTTTCCAGATTAGGAGATGAATCTCAGGATTGTCCTGGGAGCCGAGAAGTTACTCTATGTTATAGACAGACCTCTCGGGCCTGAGCCCGGACATGAGCGAGTAGTTGATCATGAGCTTTGGAAGACTCATAATGATGACAACTCAACTACTCAATCCGTTATGCTTGCCGCAATGACCCCTCAATTTCATCGTCAAAATAAGGGATTGGATCCCTACAACATGATGTTGAAATTGAAGGACCTTCATAGATCTAATCTTATATCTCAGAAGTATGAATTGAAAAAGAAGCTCTTTCGCTTAAGTATGTCAGAGGGTACATCTGTTGAGCACTATGTGTCACAGATGATTGTTGACATCGAACATCTAGGTCAGCTGGGCATAACCTTCGAGGCTGAGACTTCCATAGATTTGATCTTACAGTCTCTGCCCGACTGCTGGGGCGGGTTCATCATGAACTACAATATGATGAACCAAAAGAAGACTCTTGGAGAGTTGATGGCGATGCTAAAAGAGGCAAAGCCAAAGTTTCTAAAGGGCAAGAAGCTCGAGGCACATCTTACTTCGACATCTCAGAAGGCCAAGGCTTGGTCGAAGGCATCTGGAGGTGTGAAGAAGAAGAAGAAAAGAAAAGGGCAAGGCCAAATCGTCAAAGTTTTCTGGTAAGACAAATGACATATCCCAAGATGTCTGCCTACATTGTGGCAAACGGGGTCACTGGAAGCGTGACTACTGTGAGTATAAGGCACACATGAAGGAAGTGAAGGCGGACAAGGCTCCGGCTTCATGTATGTTTGTTATTGAAATAACATGTCTACTTCTAGTTTTAAAAATTGGATTTTTGATTCTGGATGTGGTACTCATATATGTACTGATGTGCAGGATCTGCAGATTAGCAGGAGACTAGCTTCAGGCGAGATTGACCTACGAGTTGGAAATGGGACGAGAGTCGCTGTTTTGGCTGTAGGGACCTATGTTTTGGAACTGCCCTCGGGGCATGTACTTTCATTATCATACTGTTATTATGTACCTAGTTTGACTAGAAACATTATCTCTGTATCTTGTTTGATCCAATGCGGGTATACCTTTATATTCCGGAACTCTGGGTGTTTTGTTTATAAAGATGATTTTCAGATATGTACAGTTGATGCTAATAATGGTCTTTATATTTTTAATATAAATGAGTCTCAAACATATAACATGACAAACAAAAGGCTCAAATTGAGTAAAACATATGAAACTTATCTGTGGTATTGTCGTCTGGGACACATTAACAAGACTCGTATATCCACACTTTTGAAGAATGGATACTTGGACGGATTTGATCGTAATTCATATGACGTCTGTGAATCCTGTTTATTAGGTAAAATGCCTAAAATGACTTTTAACGGTAAAGGTGTACGTGCCACCGAACTGTTAGCCCTCATTCATAGTGACGTATGCGGGCCCATGTCTAGCCAGGCTAGATGTGGGTATGAATACTTCGTAACCTTTACGGATGATGCATCGCGTTACGGTTATGTGTATCTTATGAGACACAAGTCGGAAACTTTTGAGAAATTCAAAGAGTTTCGACACGAATTAGAAAAACAGACCGGCAAAAGTATTAAAATATTACGATCGGACCGTGGTGGAGAATAATTAAGCAATGAGTTTCTTGACTACTGTGGATGCCGGTTTTCACCCGAGGTCCATAATTGAGAATTTGATTTTCTGGGGGCACTAGCGAACCTGCAAAATAAGGGTATGATGAGTGGGGAGTACTGCCCACCAGTGTGGTGGAAGCCGTAGACTGTCTGATGCCCAAGTCAGTGATGTAGATGAGAAGCAGATAGGGAGATCAAGGCTAGTAGTTACCTCAGTCTCAATTTGTTATCCGTGAGGGCGGGGTGTGTTGGTATCTCGAAAGTGGTATGCAATAGAACTAAGTAATGTTGAATGTCCCTCCAAGCTATTATCTTTCCATTTTTATAAGTTCTTCGAAGTTGGGTCATTACTCTTCTTTTGCCCGTTGGAATCTCCGTAACAATCGATTTAGTGGAGGTTTTATAAGGTTTTAGGCGTTTCTTAATTTGGTAACTGTAATATCTGCTGGCCCTCTTGATGATAATGGGCTTGGGCCCGTGAGGCCCCTTGGTAGGATATTGGTTCTCGGGTTATATTTACTAATAGGTTTCGGGTTTTATGGTTGGTCCCAAGGTGAAATGTCGATTTTACCATTGGGCCCAAATTTGGCCCGTACAGTTTGTCCCATACTCTCTAAGTCTGGAAGCCCTAGAATTTGAGAGTACATTTGCGTATGTCGAATGAATTAGGACATGGGTAGTTGTTTTACTGATACTGGAAGAGGTTCAAAGATATTCCACACGATGTTCCGTCGTACGGACTGGAGGAATTTGTCCTCAATTGTCTTGTCCTGAATCTCTCGATGGGTATTCCTGGTTGATTGATACATATGGTGGTTCAGGAGGTAACTTCAATCAACATAGTCGTATGGACTGAGAGAGGAAGAATTCATGTCTTCGTGTGATGAGTCCATGAGGGATGTCCCCGGTCGACTGAACCAGATGAAGGTTCAAGAGTTGTTTCACTCGACATATCATATGGACTGAGGGATGTTCATGTATTTTTTTGACTCGACATGTCGTATTGACTAAGGGAAGTCCGTATCTTCAATTGGTTCCACATTAGCCTATTGGGAATGTCCCCTATCGACTGATCCAGATGAAGGTTCAAGAGTAATCTCACTCGACATGTCGTATGGACTGAGAGATGTCCATGTATTTATTTGACTCGACATGTCATATAGACTGAGGGAAATCTATATTTTTAATTGACTCCATATGAGCCTATTGGGAATGTCCCATGTCGACTGAACCAGATAAAGGTTTATAAGTAATCTCACTCGACATGTCGTATAGACTGAGAGATGTCCATGTATTTATTTGACTCGACATGTCGTATGGACTGAGGGAAATCCATATCTTTAGTTGACTCCACATGAGCTTATGGGGAATGTCCCCTGTCGACTGAACCAGATGAAGGTTCATGAGTAATCTCACTCGACATGTCGTATGGACTGAGAGATGTCCATGTATTTATTTGACTCGACATGTCGTATGGACTGAGGGAAATCTATATTTTTAATTGACTCCACATGAGCCTATGGGGAATGTCCCATGTCGACTGAACCAGATAAAGGTTTATGAGTAATCTCACTCGACATGTCGTATGGACTGAGAGATGTCCATGTATTTATTTGACTCAACATGTCGTATGGACTGAGGGAAATCCATATCCTTAGTTGAGTCCACATGAGCTTATGGGGAATGTCCCCTGTCGACTGAACCAGATGAAGGTTCATGAGTAATCTCACTAGACAAGTCGTATGGACTGAGAGATGTCCATGTATTTATTTGACTCGACATGTTGTATGGACTAAGGGAAATCCATATCTTTAGTTGACTCCAAATGAGCCTATGGGGAATGTCCCCTGTCGACTGAACCAGATGAAGGTTCATGAGTAATCTCACTCGACATGTCGTATGGATTGAGAGATGTCCACGTATTTATTTGATTTGACATGTCGTATGGACTGAGGGAAATCCATATCTTTAGTTGACTCCACATGAGCCTATGGGGAATGTCCCATGTCGACTGAACCAGAGGAAGGTTCAGGAGTAATCTCACTCGACATGTCGTATGGACTGAGAGATGTCCATGTATTTATTTGACTCGACATGAGTCCATGAGGGATATCCCCGGTCGACTGAACCAGATGGAGGTTCAGGAGTAGTTTCACTAGACAATGTCGTATGGACTGAGGGAAGTCCATGTCTTTATTTGACTCGACATGAGTCCATGAGGGATGTCCCCAGTTGACTGAACCATATGGAGGTTCATGAGTAGTTTCACTCGACAATGTCGTATGGACTGAGGGAAGTCCATGTCTTTATTTGACTCGACATGAGTCCATGGGAAATGTCCCCGGTCGACTGAACCAGATGGAGGTTCATGAGTAATTTCACTAAACAATGTGTTAGGGATATGCCCTATACCCAACTTGTGGATGGGCTATATGTACATGTATTTGTAATATTTTCATTAATTAATAAAATGGTAATCTTTATTATACGTGTCTCACATAAATTATATGAATCATCAAACACTGTAATAAAGCCCTTGGAGTAATAAGATGATGGCTTCCACGTCTGATGAGAATCATCACTCTTAAACGTTCCTAGTCATAGTTTTGTGAATAATCTGGGCGTTCACAAAGTGGAGAGACTAGCATGATGATATGATCCGCCCTTAAGTGGGGGTAGCCGATCTTATATGCTACTAGCCGAGATCCGTCCGCTTGGTGTATCACATGGATGCATGAGTTGCTCGTGTCCATCGAACTGACCGCCGAAAGTTTTCACATGGAGTGTTTATTGTAAGGGTTTTTAGGGGGTGAATCCGGTAGCGCAGCGGAAGCGGTGAAAATCCGATTTTCAGATTTCAAAACTTTTTCTCGGATTAATTAAATAAAAATATTTATTTAATATTCCAATAATCAAATTATGAAATAAAATTCAAATGAATCATATTCAAGTGAATTTACCAAAATACCCTTGCTTTGTATTTTTGTCCATTTTAGTCCGAAATTGATCTAATCAATTTTGAATGATTCTAAATCATTTCTAAGATGAACTTAGCATGTTCAAAACATCAAAACATCAAAGCAACCAAAATCCCCAATTTTTAACTTCAAAGCCGTGAGCACCATTAGGGTGCCATTTGGTGCACTTTGTCATTTCATGCATCAAAACACATCGAGATGTAATCCAATGAACATGAAACTTTATATGAATCATATACACATCCAAATACACAACATATATGAAAACCCCCAAATTTGGAATTGGTCATGAACCCTAATTTTTTTAATTTCCTCCAATTGGACAAATTAGACCAAATAGTTTAAATCAATTACTTTAATAATCATTCTTCCATCCAATCCAAGTCTCAACACAATGAAACAACTCAAGATCAAATCTAGGTTATTTAAGAGTGGGTCAATAACTCTAGATTAGCAACATGGTTTCAAAAACCTAAAAAGAAAGTTTACAACTACAATAGTCACAACCTTCCTTCACCATACATGCTCAACACTTCTATAAAACTTCCATCAACAAAAACACAAAGAAATAAAGAAATAAATAATCTAAGAACATCACATGTTGAAGCCTAGAACCTAAGGAACAATTTCCTCTCTAATAGCAAGTTTGAAAAACTTACTAAAATTCCAAGCTTTCTTTGATTTATCTTTCTTTTCTCAAGCTTTCCTTAGTTTCTTCAATGGAGTTTCTTTTGTTTAAAGTGTATTAGGTTAAGTGTAAAGTGAAATGAAAATCAATATATACTTGCACCAAATGTGCCTTGGCCGAATTTCACCTTAGCAAATACAAGTAATGTAATTTCAATTTCATTTCAAATTAATGTTATCAACTTGCATAAATATCTTAATACAACTTTATTAGATATTTTTTTAAGTCAAAAAAAGCAACTAACATCATTTACTTTAAATATCCTAATGTAAGATATTTATATTTTAATTAATTTAATCATTTAACAATTAAATAATCAATTAATTAATCAAATACAAATATATTAAATATATATATATAATATTTACATTAAATATTAAAAAACATATATTCATTTAGGATATAAGTCAAATAACTCATTTTGACTATTAATTAATGTGTATTTAAATTAATCAAGTATTAAATGTAAATACACAATAATTAGGCAAATGACTATCTAGTCCTTTTAGCACGTATCTTGCGTTTAACCTTTAAACGACTTTATAAATAATCAATATTATTTATTAATGTTGCTCTAGTGCTCTACGAGTATGTTTCATTATTGAGACTCTCTAGATTCAGGTATATCCGTCACGAAATCTAATTTCGTGTCCATAATCTATCCACCCGTAGATTATGACGATCACGGATAATCTCGCTGAACCATAGTGGTCGAGGTCATGGCAAATGTATAATTCCTCCGTCACAGGTATCCGGATAAATCCCAGAGATATAGATGTAAACGTCAAATCTCTATCGGGATTATCCAGTCGACTATTCTATTAGCAATCTCTAAAAGATGTTTAGAACTAGCTTCTAAAATTTACCACGGGCCCATGGTTTTATCTGATTACTAATCATATGGACTACCTATGCTCTGATACACAGAACTGACGGATCCTATCTTGACACACATAGGACACCCTGAGGATCTATCTACACCCAACGAACAGGCGGAGGTCTGATCTAAATAGATTGGTGACGTGACTGCCGTCTAAGTGTAGAAGATGTCTCATGTGCCCAAAATGGCATCTCAAGTCTAAGAATCACAAGTGCTACTCAACCCAAGAAGATTCTTATTGAAGCTGGTGTACCATCCATTAAGAATCTTCGGTGAGTCGTTTAGTGTTTATCTGCCATAAACACCTACACGTCTATACTAGTCTCCAAGACTAATGGTTCATTGAGAAACCATTGGAATCATATATTCCAGTATACGACATGTACCGGTCTCAACGGGTTTACTATACTGACCAAGTAGTGTAAACCTTGACCAGGAACAGTCTGAGAATGACAACGTCATGATACATCTCAATGTCCATTGCGACGCTTTTGCAACTGTATCATGACTAATCATTCTCGGGTCTATACGTCTTTACCATATAGAAAGATAGATTATATTATAGAAACTGCATATATTATTCAAAATAATAATGTTTTACAGAAGTATTTAACAGAAATACAACCGGGAATTGGCGCTCTGAGCACCAACCCTAACAAAATCTCCCACTTGCTCTAGTGCCAATATCGATTGTATCTAATACCCATCGACTCCACGTGTTTATCAAACAGCTTCGGAGGTATGGCCTTCGTCAGCGGGTCTGCTACATTATCTTCACTCGGTACCTTGCACACGACAATATCCCCTCGCGACACGATCTCTCGAATGATGTGGTACTTGCGTTCCACATGCTTCGACTTCTGATGCGCCCTCGCTTCCTTTGCTTACGCAATGGCTCCAGTATTATCACAGTTTAACGGAATCACATTCTCGATACTTGGGACAACTCCCAATTCTGTGATAAAGTTCTTTATCCACACAGCCTCTTTTGCAGCTTCAGAAGCTGCAATATATTCCGCCTCAGTGGTGGAATCAGCTGTCAATCCCTGTTTGGAACTCTTCCAACAAACTGCACCTCCGTTAAGGGTAAAGACAAATCCAGATGTAGACTTTCTATCATCGGGATCCGATTGGAAATCGGAGTCTGTATACCCATTAACCTGCAGTTCGTTTCCTCCATAAACTATTAACTTATCCTTAGTACCTTTAAGATACTTTAGGATATGTTTAATGGCCATCCAATGGTCATTACCTGGATTGGACTGATATCGACTAGTTACGCTAACAGCGAAACTGATATAAGGCCTCGTACATAACATGGCATACATTATGCTACCCAAACATGAATCATAAGGTTGGTTAGACATTCTAACATTCTCATCTTCTGTTTGTGGACACATCTTCTTGGAAAGATGAATCCCATGTCTGAACGGTATGTTTGTTGTCTTACAGTTACCAAAGCTATACCGTTCCAAGATCTTATCTACGTACGTTGATTAGGATAACCCAATCAGCCTCCTTTGTCTATCTCTATAGAGTTTTATCCCTAAAATATAGGAAGCTTCTCCCAGGTCCTTCATGGAGAAATTCTTACAGAGGTACGCTTTGACGCCTTGTAACATACCTAAATCATTCCCAATGATTAGGATGTCATCAACATATAGGACTAAAAATACGACCATGCTCCCACTGGCCTTCTGATACACACAGGATTCTTCCGAATTCTTGAGAAAACTAGACGATCTAATAATCTCATCGAATCGAAGATTCCAACTTCGTGAAGCTTGTTTAAGTCCATAAATGGACTTCTTAAGCTTACATACCATACCCGAGGTTTCGCTGGACGTGAAACCTTCCGGCTGTTCCATATAGATTTCTTCATCAAGAAATCCATTTAGAAAAGCCGTTTTGACATCCATTTGCCAATCTCGTAGTCATGATACGCAGCTATAGAAAGCAAAATCCGGATAGACTTAAGCATTGCTACTGGCGAAAAATTTTCATCGTAGTCGACCCCAGGTCGCTGCGTGTAACCTTTTGCTACCAGTCGGGCCTTGTAAGTTTCAACCTTACCATCAGGCACGCGCTTCCTCTTGTAAACCCATTTACAACCGATAGGAACAATTCCTTCGGGAAGCGGAATCAAGTCCCAAACTTGATTTTCATGCATTGAATCTATCTCGGATTTCATGGCACTTTGCCATTTCACGGAGTCGATGTCCAACATCGATTCTCTATAGGTGAAATGATCTGTCTCTTCAACTAAGAGAACATCCAGACTCTTTTCTTGTATCAAATACAAGCGTTCAGGAGGTCTAGATACCCTTTCCGACCTACGGAGTGTGTGTGTTGAAGGTCCTTCATCTACTTGAACTTCAGGTTCCTCCGTTGGCTCGTTGTTTTCAGGTTGGACTTCATCAAGCTCAACCTGTCTATGATTACCACCTTCTGACAAAAATTCTACTTCTAGAAATTTTGCAAAGCGAGATACGAATACATTTCGATGCTCGGTATCATAGAACAGATATCCCCTCGTATTCGAAGGATATCCAACAAACCTAAACTTTTGCCCTCGAGGCGAAAACTTATCTTGCTGAGTCACCCTGACATAGGCAGGACAACCCCAAACCTTAATATAATTAAGATTTGGTCTCCTACCGAACCATATCTGATACGGTGTCGTAGGAACAGCCTTTGAAGGAATCTTATTCAAAAGATGTGCGGCTGTTAAGAGAGAGTAACCCCATAAGTAATAGGGTAAATCTGTGAAACTCAACATCGATCAGACCATATCCAATAAAGTCCGATTTCTCCTTTCAGATACACCATTGTGTTGTGGTGTACCTGGAGGAGTATATTGAGCGAGAATCCCATTCTCCTTCATATAATCCATGAATTCACCACTCATATATTCACCGCCTCGATCTGATCGAAGGCATTTAATATATTTACCTGTTTATTTTTCTACTTCATTTCGGAACTCTTTGAACTTTTCAAAGGTTTCCGATTTATGTCGCATCAAATACACATAATCGTACCGTGATAAATCATCGGTAAAGGTAACGAAGTACGAATAACCACTGTGAGCAGTTTGACTTAGTGGACCACATACATCAGAATGTACGAGTTCCAGTAAGTTAGCGGCGCGGTGTCCAACACCAGAAAATGGGGCTTTGGTCATCTTACCCTGAATACAGGATTCACAAGTTGGATAGGATTCAATGGTAACTGATATCAAACCATTCCTAACCAATTGGGTAAGGCGTTTAACGCCAATGTGACCAAGTCTCATATGCCAAAGTTCAGTATTATTAATTACAGGTAAACTACGTTTATTAACTCCAGTATTTAATATATCTTTTGAAGTTTGCAATGTATAATGACCATGCTGGTTTGGACAACAAGGATCTGAATATTTTTTATCATATAAATACAAAACTATTCTTAATATTAATACAAAAGCCTTCTGTATCTAATACAAAAAGTGATATAATATTTGCGACACATCCCGGTACAAAATGACAGTCATATAACAAAAGTGTCCCATTCGGCAATGAGATCTCGCATACTCCCACTGCAACTGCATCCAAAGAGTCTCCACTCCCGAACCGCAACTGCATCTCTCCAGGCTTCAGTTTCCTACTTCCCTCAGCACCTGCAATGAATTACAATGTGAATGGGACAAGCAGAATCTAAAATCCAGCTGGATGTAACGGCTTCACAAGCCAAAGATAAATCAATAACTGGAAAAATAAAGTACCTGATGTAGAAGCTCTGTCTCTCCTCACTTGGGCAATGTAATCAGGACAGTTCCTTTTCCAGTGCCCGACTTGCCGCAGTGGTGGCATTTGTCTTCAGAAGCCCTTTTGGGCTTTGCAATCTTCGCCTATTGTTGAGGACCAAAAGCCTTCTTCTTCTTCTTTCCTTTCTTGTTCTTTCCCTTGGACCATCCTTGGGAAGAAGCCGAAAGAGAAGTAGTTCTAGGAGGACGAGTCGGTACTCCCTTCTTAAGGTCCTCTTCTCTGCCGTGAGCAACATCCTATGTAGCTCCTAGTAGGTACAGACAGTCCCGTGCATGTTGAAGTACATCACGAACTGGCGAAATGAAGCTGGTAGTGAACCAAGAATGACACTCCTACCGAGAATGTCATTCAAGATGAGATTATGTTGCCTCAATTGATCGATCAAATCGATCATCTGAAGAACATGTGGGCTAACACTCTGCCCCTCATCCAGACGCACATGGAACAGTTCCATGGCGACTTTGTGAACAATCACTTGTTCCTGGTTCTCAAACGATTGTCTCAATCGCGTCATCATACTATAGGAATCTAGCATACCATAGTACTGTTGCTTGAGTTTCGGAGACAGTGAACTAAGGATGTATGATTTAACCCTTAAATCATCATCCTTCCAAGTTTCAAAAACTTGGCGTTCCTCCTCCGAAGCATCCGCACCCCACTGCAAGGGGCAACAGACCCTCAAGAACATAACCCAGCTTTTCGGAATCGACGACAATCCTCAAATCCAATTCCCAGTCTGCAAAGTTCTCAGCGCCTTTCAGTTTGTTCGCATCAAGCATACGCGCAAACTGATTTGTGGATTGTGCCGCCATCGCCAATCTATCATATAGATCACGAAAAACGGTTAGCAGAAATAAAGCAGTTTCATATAATATCAAAAGCATAAACTAGATCATGGATTTTTAATCTAATATACCCCTCCCACTAAATCATGCAATACTGTAATCCCAAAACAGAATACAAATATTTAATAATTAAATTAAATACTAATAGTGAAAAGTGGATCCCATGAATATATTTCGGCTCACAGCAGAGGCACGGTCTCGCCTACGTATATTCATCAGGTAGACAAGTCATTTGTCAATCATTCACTAATGACTCCTAAGTATCCGGTCCTGGCCGTTTCTCGTTGTCGCTGCGAAGGCAGGCCCACAGGAGACGTACCAAGGTTAAACTCGTCAATAGTAAACTCAAGTTACTTACGTAATCCTGACAGCTAGGGCACGTTCAAATTCCGCTTTTACTTGAATTTACCTAGTATCTGATATACATCCGATATAAATAAATCTTTATCGCTACATCCTCACAGCAGAGGCACGGTCTCAGATGTAGTCACAAAGAAGTATTCATAAACTGTATTGACAAGACGGACCATATAACATGCATCAAATACAAAATTACATTCAAACCTTATTATTAGGGATTTTCCGCTAAGTGTCATACACCCTAAATCTAACCAATTTAGATCCTAATAAGCATGCATAAAGTCAAGAAAACATGATTAAACATTGATTCAATGAAGGCTAATCATTTTAGGTGGCCTAGAATCACTCGCTCTGATACCATTTTGTAAGGGTTTTTAGGGGGTGAATCCAGTAGCGCAGCGGAAGCGGTGAAAATCCGATTTTCAGATTTCAAAAATTTTTCTCGGATTAATTAAATAAACATATTGATTTAATATTCCAATAATCAAATTATGAAATAAAATTCAAATGAATCATATTCAAGTGAATTTACCAAAATACCATTGCTTTGTATTTTTGTCCATTTTAGTCTGAAATTGATCTAATCAATTTTGAATGATTCTAAATCATTTCTAAGATACTTAGCATGTTCAAAACATCAAAACATCAAAGCAACCAAAACCCCCAATTTTTAACTTCAAAGCCGTGAGCACCATTAGGGTGCCATTTGGTGCACTTTGTCATTTCATGCATCAAAACACATCAAGATGTAATCCAATGAACATGAAACTTTATATGCATCATATACACATCCAAATACACAACATATATGAAAACCCCAAATTTGGAATTGGTCATGAACCCTAATTTTTTAATTTCCTCCAATTGGACAAATTAGACCAAATAGTTTAAATCAATTACTTTAATCATCATTCTTCCATCCAATCCAAGTCTCAACACAATGAAACAACTCAAGATCAAATCTAGGTCATTTAAGAGTGGGTCAATAACTCTATTTAGCAACATGGTTTCAAAACCTTAAAAGAAAGTTTACAACTACAATAGTCACAACCTTCCTTCACCATACATGCTCAACACTTCTATCAAACTTCCATAAAAAAAACACAAAGAAATAAAGAAAGAATAATCTAAGAAATCACATGTTGAAGCCTAGAACCTAAGGAACAATTTCCTCTCTAATAGCAAGTTTGAAAAACTTACTAAAATTCCAAGCTTTCTTTGATTTATCTTTCTTTTCTCAAGCTTTCTCCTTAGTTTCTTCAATGGAGTTTCTTTTGTTTAAAGTGTATATAGGTTAAGTGTAAAGATGAAATAATAATCATACTTGCACCAAATGTGCCTTGGCCGAATTTCACCTTAGCAAATACAAGTAATGTAATTTCAATTTCATTTCAAATTAATGTTATCAACTTGCATAAATATCTTATACAACTTTATTAGATATTTTTTTAAGTCAAAAAAAGCAACTAACACTCATTTACTTTAAATATCCTAATGTAAGATATTTATATTTTAATTAATTTAATCATTTAACAATTAAATAATCAATTAATTATCAAAAATACAAATATATTAAATATATATAATAATATTTACATTAAATATTAAAAAACATATATTCATTAGGATATAAGTCAAATAACTCATTTTGACTATTAATTAATGTGTATTTAAATAATCAAGTATTAAATGTAAATACACAATAATTAGGCAAATGACTATCTAGTCCTTTTAGCACGTATCTTGCGTTTAACCTTTAAACGACTTTATAAATAATCAATATTATTTATTATGTTGCTCTAGTGCTCTACGAGTATGTTTCATTATTGAGACTCTCTAGATTCAGGTATATCCGTCACGAAATCTAATTTCGTGTCCATAATCTATCCACCCGTAGATTATGACGATCACGGATAATCTCGCTGAACCATAGTGGTCGAGGTCATGGCAAATGTATAATTCCTCCATCACAGGTATCCGGATAAATCCCAGAGATATAGATGTAAACGTCAAATCTCTTCGGGATTATCCAGTCGACTATTCTATTTGCAATCTCTAAAAGATGTTTAGAACTAGCTTCTAAACTTTACCACGGCCCATGGTTTTATCTGATTACTAATCATATGGACTACCTATGCTCTGATACAGAACTGACGGATCCTATCTTGACACATATAGGACACCCTGAGGATCTATCTACACACCAACGAACAGGCGGAGGTCTGATCTAATAGATCGGTGACGTGACTGCCGTCTAAGTGTAGAAGATGTCTCATGTGCCCACAATGGCATCTCAAGTCTAAGAATCACAAGTACTACTCAACCCAAGAAGATTCTTATTGAAGCTGGTGTACCATCCATTAAGAAACTTCGGTGAGTCGTTCAGTGTTTATCCGCCATAAACACCTACACGTCTATACTAGTCTCCAAGACTAATGGTTCATTGAGAAACCATTGGAATCATATATTCCAGTATACGACATGTACCGGTCTCAACGGGTTTACTATACTGACCAAGTAGTGTAAACCTTGACCAGGAATAGTCTGAGAATGACAACGTCATGATACATCTCAATGTCCGTTGCGACGCTTTTGCAACTGTATCATGACTAATCATTCTCGGGTCTATACGTCTTTACCATATAGAAAGATAGATTATATTATAGAAACTACATATATTATTCATAATAATAATGTTTTACAAGTATTTAACAAAATACAACCGGGAATTGGCGCTCTGAGCACCAACCCCAACATTTATCCTATGTGTCTGTGAGAACTTTCATGTATCGATTGTATGACTAGTCCTTAGACTTGAGGTCTTTACAATCTTATATGTGGATCAAATAACTTTGACATTCTCCTTCCCCCCGGTTCAAAAAGATCCGGTCATAAGGGTATGATTGGGTCATTTGTTGAAACACATGAAGTTTGTAAAGATACAACAGAGAATCGCCACTCTCTCGGATAATATTTTCTTATAAGAGTAGTATCCCAGTTCACGGGTTGATATGTGTGATCAGTGCTTGAGACTATGGCCGCAGCAGAAGAATCATGTGAGATTCTTGGGTTAGCACGATTCATGACACTATCAACATCATACCTTTGACCATATGGGTAGACACTTTCCGTACACTAGGTCAATAGGTGGGGATACAGTGAGGCGAGAGACCGTATCATATGTAAATCACATACAGAATGGTATATATATCTTTCCTTCTCATTTGGGGGCCTTGGCATGTTGCTAGATGTCAACCTTGGTCATTGAAATCGAACGAACATCTGATCGGAGGATAATTTATGTCGATTAAATTATCACGATTCATTTCATGTCCAATTAGGGGAACCCAAAAGGTCAAACACAACAACAAGTCGAAATCAATGGTTAACAGTGCACAGTACAAAATTAACAGCGCATATATGATTGCTGTAATTGTTCATAAATGGTTCAATGTGTTTAATTATTGAACATATCATTTATGAGGTTCCATTGTGGCTTAGGGCTTGGTGAATGACGATATGGGCACTTTGGGAATTGGAATAAAAAAAAATGTGAATAATAACGTGAATGGTAATGTGAATAGTAACATGAATAATAAATTTTTTATTTGTTATTTGTTTTGAATTCCAATTCGGCCCAAACTCTTATTAGGGTTTTATATGTTGGAATGTATGCCCTAGAGCTACAAGTGATGTAAACAGTTTTATATGTTTTGAAATAAAATGATACATTATTCATTTATCAAATTGTTTGTTTAATTTTCGCATATTATTATATATCATCTTAAATACCCTAGATTACTTATGTGCCTTCAGACTTAGTGTATGAGTGTCATACACAATAGGATTTAAGTTTGAAGTTAGTAATCTTAAATAGTCCATAGAGAGCAAACAAAGCGGGTACTTTGTTTGTGTTTTATCTATAGCCGCGGTTCATTCCATATTTGTATGGCAATCTTGATCCGAGTCGTCCATGTAGAGACATGAGAATTGAGGCACCTTGTATGATGCGATCATATATGACTGGACCCAGATGGAAATGACATTCTTATAATATCCGTTAAACTGAGAGAGTCATTTCGATCTACTAGATGGTCATATATAGATTGATCTTAATCCTGAGTGTACTACGACTGGATGACAGGCTATGTCCTTTGATTTACAAAGGTGAGGTTGGTATAGAAGTCTCAACCAATAACTACCTACTTTGGGGGCATGGTCTGTTGTGTAGCTGGGAACGTTTTACATAGACATGGAGTTCACTCATTTTTGCGAGAATTAGAGGAGTATCTTTCTTAAGGGTTGATTCGGTGCTTGAACGATTTGAGCGCTCAAGTCTTTCTATTACAAATAGAAAGATTAAAATTCATAATAGTTATGAATAAATCGTTCATTAGAGAATCAATGATACTTAAGGTAAAAATAATTAGAGGGGTATAACAGACATTATGACCCGACTCTAATTACGAGATACTCATGAAAGGTCAATTCGTATGTAATGACTATATCAATGGACACCGACTTAGTTCGGCTTAATATATCATCTGCGGCAAAGAGAGTGCAACTTCGGGTTTTTAGTGGAATAACCCGGAGTTAATAATTCAGAATATTTAATTAAGAGCTTAATTAATATTTCGAGATTATTGGAGCTCGGAACCGTAGGTCTATTTGGTCCCCATGCTAGCTCGATATACTATAGCGGATTTAGTATAATTGGATAGTCCAATTATATACTTACAAAAGAATAAATGTTATTATTAATATGATTAATAATATTAATTATGTCACACTTACAACTATATATTAAATGTTAATATATGATTTTAATAATTATATGATAATTATTAAATGTAAAATTATTAGATTATATTAGATATAATTTAATAAGGCCATTATTGGAATTTCAAACACTGTGTTTTGGAAATCCTTAATTAAATTTGGAAGTTACACCTTTATGAAAGGTAGTAACTATTTGATTTTGTAACATATCTTTTAATTATGGAATTAAAGACTTGATGTTACAAAATTTTTAAATTCCTTACTTGGCCGATTCTTGTACAAAAATAAGGGGAAGAGTTTTTGGAAATCACAAGTCTTAAATTGGATTTAACAACTCTTTAAATGGGATATTTAAATTGTCATTAAGATGATAATTATGTAATACATTGTATGTTACAAATTTCCTATTGATACAAGGTTATTGCCGAAAATTGAGAGAAGGGGAGACTAAGGATTTGTTTATTTTTGGAAACAAATAACCCTAGGTATAAAAAGGAGATTTATTTTCTTTGGCCTCACTCTCATTCTTGGAACCCTAGGCATCTTCCTCTTCTTCTTTATTCTCTCAAATTTGAGAAACTCCATTGAAGAACAAGAAGAAGAAAAACAAAAATATTAAGTGTGTTTGAAATCTCTAAATCGTTTAGGGATTCGTTTTGTGAGTGTAGCCCACACTACTTTCCGTTGGTTACGAGTCATAGCACAGATGAATTTGTGGTGACGAACAAATCATCTTCTTCCTCCCTTCTGTTAGGTCACGGCAGTGAGGCTTTGTATCACCTCATTGCCGCACCTTGATTGCTTGATTCGGGGCTTGTTTTGTTTTATTTTAATTCGGGTTTTTGGGAAACACTTTAGGGATATTTTGGGGCTGAGTTGAGACTGTATTTGAGTGGAAAAATCAGATCTATATCACCCTTGCAGTTCATGCAAATTAGGGGCTGATTTGTGTGCAGTTCCGTTGTGTAACGGGTCCAAAACAGTCCGGTTTTTCACTGCAGTTCGGGGGCTGTTCGGGGACTGTTTCAGGGGTATTTCGAGGCTGAAATCTTGTCCGAAACAGAAGAAAAAATTTCAGTATACCCACTGGTTATATTCGGCCAAAGGAAGGGGAAATCAGAAATTTTTTTCAAGTCCGATCCGTGTGCCTAATCGCTTCCGCTGTGCGAGGAAAGCGTTTCCTACAATTGGCATCAAGAGCGAGGTTGAAAAATGTTCTTAATCCTTTTCTTTTTCATTTAAAGTTTCTATTTTTAATATATTTATATGAGTTATAATTATTATATGCATGTTTAGATGAGTGGGCACATTGTGATATTCATATGATGAATGTTTTTGTTATTTAATGTGATGAATGGATTTTGCATTGGTCGTAAATTTTTCCGGCTTTTATTTTTTGTAGTTGGTTTTGTTATTGGGATGTAAGGCCATAAGGCCATTGTTTACATTTGTTGTAATTTTATTTTTCAAAGTAAAATTTCAATTTTTGTAATTTGGAGCACCGAAGTCGCAAAAGGAGCCAACACAACTTTGAAGCGGGATTTGAAGACCAAGGAATGCCTTGGTGAATCTTATGTACTAATTAGATTAGTATAGGAAAAATAAGAGCCCGGTCAATGCAAAATATTTTTTATGTTATATGTATGTTTATTTCTAATTGTTTGAATAACATGTCATATAGCTTAGGATGCCCACTCTTGCATTTTATATGCCATAACATGTCATAGATGCATTATCATTGTACACATAAAATATGATTTTATGTTATTGAAAATGTTTAATTAAAATATTATATGCATAGAAATCAATTAATTAGATTAATTGGATTTATGGTTTAAAATTTGAATTCTAATATATTGGGCTTAATTGGTGCATAATAAATTCCATTGGTATATAGGATGGAAACCCGGATATAAATTCCATAGCCGAATCCGAATGGACGGTAATATGGTCTGCACTCGGGATACAATTCCACGTACCATTGGATTTTATAACGCACTAAGATTTATTAAAATGTTTAATTAAAATTTTGACCTTTTAGAATTCCATAAAATTTAAACTTATTAGTGTCTAGTATTTTAAGAGTTAAAATATAATAGCTCACTAATACCACTCTAATTAAATTAGTTTAATTGAGTAAAACTATTAGTAGAGACTAATGAAATATTAGTGATACAATTTTAATAGTTAAAATTGATTAGCTCACTTATGACAAACTAGTGTAAATAAAAATTATGATTTAGCCGCCATAAATTTATCCACACTAGTTAAAATAAAATATTAGATATTTTAGATAGAAACCTTAATTTTTAAAATAGTGAGTGGGAGAGGGATATATGACAGTATATCCCGTGATCTCCGTTGTTAGTCCAAAAACTTGAGATTCAAAAGGCGCCTCGAGACGGCTTTATTTTCGTCCACCTACGGATGGTGTCCATTTGAGTCAATATCAGGTTTGGGTTCCGAGAGGATATGGATTCTAGATGTATCTTGTGAACTGACCTACCCTACGGCGGAACTTCACTCGTTAAGTCCAAGAATCCCGAAATGACGGGTTACACTCACAAAGGAATAATTAACTGTTAATAAAATTCCTTGATCGAATGAAATGGTAGTTGGTTAATATAGGAACAAGAGTTGTTCCCGTATATATTAAATTGACTGAGATTGTCTCGATCTATCATGCAAGTACTTGACCTACCCTATGGCGGCACTTACTTGTGGGATGATAGATTTCAGTGGCATATTAATTCTCTTAGGTTTCTAATTCATTATTCATGGTTCATGCATCATGTTTAATTTTATGCTAAAATTATTTGATGATTTTAATATGCAATGAATGAATGTTAAATACATGTTTATTTTATTTTTCAGCCATGGTTTCTCCAATTATTTCCATACTCTCAAATGACAAACAAACGGGAGAAAACTATGTTAAGTGGAAAAGTAACATGAACGCTATCCTGGTATGTGAAGACCTAAAATTTGTCCTGACGGAGGAGAGTCCTCCTGAGCCGGCAAGAAATGCTAGTCAAGCTGTGCGCGATACCTACCAGAAATGGGTCGCAGCAAATGAGAAAGCCCGATGCTACTTGCTAGCAGGGATGTCTGAGGTTCTTGCTGCAAATCATGAACCTATGGCTCTAGCATCTCAGATGATGGAGTCATTGCAGGGCATGTTTGGGCAGCCTTCGGAGCATCAACGCCATGAGGTCATGGTCTCAGCGATGACTGCTAGGATGAAGGATGGGACATTAGTCCGAGAGCACGTCTTGAGGATGATGACCTATCTCAACACTGCTGAAACCCATGGAGCTCGTATTGACGAGCGTAGCCAGGTGACCATGATAATGGAAACTCTTCCGAAGAGTTTCTTGTAGTTTAAAAGCAACTATGTTATGAACAAGTTGACTTTTACTTTGACCCAACTGCTTAATGAGCTCACCAATTACGAGTCTATGCTTGTGGATCCTCGTAAGTCCGGTGCAGAGGCAAATGTTGCCGAGTCTTCTAAATCTGCAAAGATAAAGAAGAAAAGCATTGGGAAGGCTAAGGGAAAGCCCATGAAGAAGAAGAAAAACAAGAAAAACTCCAATGATACCAAGCCCAAAGGAAAATGTTTCCACTGCAACAAGAATGGGCATTGGAAAAGGAATTGTCCTAAATACCTTGCTGAACTGAAGGAGAAAAAGGAAACAGGTAAATATGATTTACTAGTTATTGAATCTCTATTAGTGGAGTATGATAAATCCGCTTGGATTGTTGATTTTGGAGCCACTAACCATGTTTGTTCTTCTTTGCAGCTACTTGATTCATGGAGGGACCTTGCTGAAGGTGACTACACCATGAGGGTCGGGACAAGGGATGCCGTTTCAGCAAGAGCAGTGGGATTTTCTAGTTTAAATTTCATGAATAATAGTTATTTAAATTTGAACAATGTGTTATTCATTCCTGGTTTTCACTGGAATTTGATTTCTGTTTCTAAACTTTTGGATGATTGTTATTCGGTTTCTTTTAATAGCAACTTGGTTATTATTGGTAGAAGTGGATTAACTATATGCACAGGAAACTCAGAAAATAACTTGTATGTGTTAAGACCGTTAACACATAGGTCACTGCTCAATGCTGAAATATTTAAGGTTGAGAAACCTAAAACTAAACGGCCAAAGATTTCTCACGATAACACATATCTATGGCATCTTAGACTCGGTCATATCAACCTTGACCGGATAAATAGATTGATAAAGAACGGAGCCTTAAACCAGTTAAAGCTCGGGACTTTACCAGTTTGTGAATCCTATTTAGAAGGAAAAATGACCAAGAGACCTTTTACTGAAAAAGGTATAAGAGCCAGTCAACCACTTGAGCTAATACATTCGGACGTTTGCGGACCGATGAAAGTAATAGCCCGAGGTGGTTATGAATACTTCGTCACATTCATTGACGATTATTCAAGATATGGGTATGTCTACCTAATGCATCACAAATCAGATACCTTTGAAAAGTTCAAAGAATATCGTGCCGAGGTTGAGAACTAATTAGGTAAGAGAATCAAAGCTCTACGATTGGATCATGAAGGGGAATACCAAGATAGAGATTTCGAGGAATTCTTAGATGAGCATGGGATAGTATCCCAGCTCACTGTGGGAACACAGAAACTGGGCGACACATGCTGTTCCGGGCTCGCGGCTCGGTTGGGAGTATGGAGTAGCCCGCGGGGGACTAAACCGGAGAATAATGGAGTCGCCACCCTGTGTGAACCGGGAAAATGAGATTTAAGGCCGCACTCACCCCTCGCAAGGGAAGACCTCAAACCATTGGGTTCAGAATGGTCCCTTACTTATGTCACTTGTAATGA
Source organism: Zanthoxylum bungeanum (assembly GCA_019454045.1). Lineage (NCBI taxonomy): Eukaryota > Viridiplantae > Streptophyta > Magnoliopsida > Sapindales > Rutaceae > Zanthoxylum > Zanthoxylum bungeanum. Next base: position 119,524 of record SKCR01047496.1, read on the forward strand.
AAGGATTTGTGCAATAATTTAATCAAGCCTAAGTAACACCTATTTCCAAGAGTATTAATCTTCTAAGTTCATATGCACGAAAATAAAACTTACACCTAAATTTGCATATATCTTACATCTAAGTCTGCATGCTCGAAAGTGAATCAAAGTAGCGACAAACATACAACTTCATAAGCATATTGTATTCATGAAAGCGCAAGCGCATAATAATCACACAAGCGCACATAAAAGCGAATCAAATGATGGCGAACATGTAATTTCATAAACATACCATACTCATACATGCGGAAACATAAAAAAATAGCCATTACATATTCATGCGTAAATAAGAGAGTCAACTAGGTACATAATGCAAAAAAGACAATTAAGGAGGCAATTAAGCATTAAAGTAAACATGCTATGATGTTATGCAAAAGAAGATAACTAATATTGACACAAACACACACGTGGGCATTTTTCCAAGTGGTACGTGAAATTGTATCCCGAGTACAGATCATACTACCGTCCATTCGGAATCGGCTATGAAATTTATGTCCGGGTTTCCATCCTATATACCATGAGAAATAATGCCCAAATGCTATCATAACATGGGTACACAAATGATAATAGATCGAGCCAAGACAAAGATAGATGATGCAATCAATAGATGAAAGACGCGACAAATATCGTGGTAAAGGTAGCCTTTTAGGCTTTTCTTCCCCCAAATGGAGAACCTTTTAGTCCAACATAATAAGCCCATGCGCTTTTCATTACAATGCGTACAAAGATAAAGATAACTATATGGAACTTCGTAATACATGCGTAAATAAAGCAATGATGTGCAAAAGGATAAATGACATAGTAAGAAGCGCGGCAAAACATCGTGGTAAAGGCTTTTAACCCCTTGACATAGAGGACCTTTAATCCAACTTATCAAGCCCATGCGCAAATAACACAATGCATATATAAAGTAAAGACCACGGTATCGGACTTCATGTATCCGATTGAACTTATCTCACATCCAATCGAATACACATTATCGGGCGCGGCAAAACATCGTGGTAAAGGCTTTTAACCCCTTGACTTAGAGGACCTTTAATCCCACATACTAAGCCCATGCGCAAATAACACATTACATGTATAAAAAGGTAAAGACAATGATATCGGACTTCGTGTATCCGATTGAACATATCTCACATCCAATCGAATATACATTATCCGGCGCGGCAAAGCATCGTGGTTAAACTGGGTTGTGACGAGTGAGTTGGCTTGTTTGTGCTGTGAGAGAGCGAAGGTGCTGGCCGAGAGAGGATCAAGTGGCGTATGCGTGAATGGAAGGGCTGCTGAGTGGGGTTAGGCTTGCGTGAGGCAGCGAAGTTTTAACGTGATCAAGGTATATGGAGAGAGTATGGTTTATGTGTCTCGGCTGTGTGTTTTTTGTTTTAGGGTTTACTTTGTGTTTTGTGATGGAGAGAGAGAGAACTGTTATGAGGGTGCATCTTAGGGTTTTATTATTTTGGTGTTTTTCTTTGCCGTGTAAGAGAGTTGAGAGAGCCAAGGGTTGAAGTTTGTTCTATTTTTATAGTGAGAGGGAAGGAATTAGGGTTTGCATGTGATTATTCAAAAAGGAAATGGATCAAGTAATAAGGGAGGGATTTTATTTAATTATTTAAGGAAAGAAATTATTTAATTTAGGAGGGGATTATTTAAATTAGGGAGTGATTTGTTTATTTTAGGAATTGATTTATTTAATTTTGGTATTAGATTTAATTAGATATTAATTTCAATTTAATTGGTTTTAATTTAATTTCAATTTAGTTGGTTTTAATTTAATTTAATTGGTTTTAATTTGTGACATGTATTTTAAATGTTTTAATAATTTTTTGGATTGGGCTTGGGTGAGATGGGCTTGGTGTAGTTTTGGGCCAAGGCTAAGGGTGCATTTTAATAACGGAGGTCCAACAAGCGAGCCTGAAGCTAAACAAGCGACTAAAATCTAACAAAAATACCGGTTCCCTTCCGACGTCCGTTTCCCGTGACTTCCGCGACTTAAAAGGTAGTCTCTCCAAATGAGACTCATCATAGAGACTTATATGCAAAAATGCAGTGCCTACAGTCGCCCCCACTTTGATGGGACTTGTGCAGTGTGTGGTAAGAGCAATCTTATCAAAGTTATGCAATGCATTTTTACTTACCTGGCTCGCCAGCTGCCACTTGACTTGCCTGCTGCTCCGCTGAGCTGATGATGTAGTGGACCTCGATCCTGGGACGCATCCCATAACTGCAACCGACAATGGGGGCCTCGACCCTGGGACGCATCCTAATACCGCTGAAAAAATGGGCCTCGACCGTGGGACGCATCCTAAAAACTAAAGGTGCAGGGGGCCAACGGCCTTGGGACGTATCCCAATAACTGCAACCGACAATGGGGGCTCACGGCCTTGGGACGCATCCCGATAACGTTGCCAAAAATAGGCCTCGACCCTGGGACGCATCCCCAAAACTAAAGGTGCAGGGGGCCAACGGCCCTGGGACGCATCCCGATAACTGGAACCGACAACGGGGGCTCACGGCCCTGGGACGCATCCCGATAACGTTGCCAAAATGAGCCTTGACCCTGGGACGCATCCCAAAAACTGCTGATGATATGGGTTTACAACCCTGAGACGCATCCCCAAAATTACTGATACTGAAGAAGTGGGTACAACCCTGGGACGCATCCCCAAAACTGCTGATACTGATAAAGTAGGTTACAACCCTAGGACGCATCCCCAAAACTAATAATATGATGTGGGCCTCGTCCCTGTGATGCATCCCCAAAACTATTGATGCTGAAGAAGTGGGTACAACCTTGGGACGCATCCCCAAAACTGCTGATACTGATGAAGTGGGTTACAACCCTGGGACGCATCTCCAAACTACTGATACTGATGAAGTGGGTTACAACCCTGGGACACATCCCCAAAACTACTGATATGATGTGAGCCTCGACCCTAGGACGCATCCCCAAAACTGTTGATGCTGAAGAAGTGGGTACAACCCTGGGACGCATCCCCAAAACTACTGATACTGATGAGGGGGGTTACAACCCTGAGACGCATCTCCAAACTGCTACTGATGCTGATGTGGGTCTCGACCCTGAGACTCATCCCTAAAACTGATATTGATGCTGCTGCAGGCCTCGACCCTAAGACTCATCGCTAAACTGATGCTGATGCTGATGTGGGTCTCGACCCTGAGACTCATCCCTAAAACTGATACTGATGCTGTTGCGGGCCTCAACCCTGAGACTCATCCCCAAAATTGATACTTATGATGACGTAGACCTCGGCCCTGAGACTCATCCCTGAAACTGATGCTGATGTGGGCCTCGACCCTGGGACTCATCCCCGAAAACTGATACTTATGTAAATGTGGGCCTCGCCCCAAACCGGTACTGATATGGGCCTCGCTCGCAGACTGATACAGATGTGGGCCTCGCCCGTAGACTGATACTGATGTGGGCCTCGCCCGCATACTGATACTGATGTGGGTCTCACCTTCAGACTGATATTGATGTGATGCGGGCCTCGCCCCCAGAGTGCCATACCAAGCAGGACTGATTCTGATAAGGATGTGGGCCCCGCCCCCAGAGTGCTATACCCGGCCAGACTGATACTGATAACGATATGGGCCTCGCCCCCGAACTATTACTGATATGGGCCTCGCTCCCAAAACTGATACTGATATGGGCCTAGCCCCATACTGATACTGATATGGGCCTCGCCCCCATGCTGATACTGATGTGGGCCTTGCCCCAAAATGATACTGAAATGGGCCTCGTCCCCAGAGTGCCATACTCGACCAGACTAATATGATAATATGGGCTTCGCCCTAAGAGTTCCATACCCGGCAAGACTGATGCTGATGCTAATGTGTCATTTCAATATATTAAATTACCTTTCATGAGATAATCCTGATAGCTAGACATATTTTCATCCTCAATGAATGCTTTCGCATCAAAACCTGAGAACCTGAGAACCTTCAAAGTACTTGATACACTCAACTCCGATCCTATGAATAGGTGATCTAAACTAGACTCCTAGTGTGTGTGTGTCAGGGCTCTTTTGCAGTTTATTCCTTAAGTGAACTAACTCGATGATTTCGTTTCGGAGAATCGGATCGGTGGGTCTAACCAAACTGGATGTCTTGATCACACTCTGTGATTACTTCGTCATACTCAACATGATATGGTCTTCTTCTCTTTTCTTGTCTCTTTCTTTTCATTCTTTTCATTTTTTTGACACACCTACCCTTTAAGGTAGCATTTCTCCTCATGGTGGTCCTAATACTCGCCCATGGGTAGCTTCACGCTTATCGGTTATAGGCGGTCTATTTTTCTTTTCTTTTCAGAGACTTTCTTTGTTCCCAACCATATCATATATCGTAGCATAAGTAAACCAGGGTGGACATCCAGGCAAACGGTCATTCACCGATCCATCATCCCTTCGGCTAGTCATCTTGCCAACCACTCAGGTTTCCACTGTTGAGATCCCGTAATCAAGTGCTCGCGAGTCCAGCTGAGATCAATCAATTTAGAATACCGGACGAGAGCACGTCTCGCACTTATCATTTCTAAAGCTTCTCCCTACAGCAAACAACGTCATCACCGGATATATGTCTAACTATCAAAGATTTCTCTCTCTCATTTTTTCTCTCTTTTTCACTCATTCCACAGAATTCCTCCGTCATCTTCTGATAATGTGGGCTTCGCCCCTTGAGATCCATTCCCAAAACTCAAACTCATATGGGCCTCAGCTGTGGGACTCCTCCCCAAAACTAGCACTAATGTGGGCCTCCACCCTCAGATTACTACCCGCCTCTGTCACCAATATGGGCCTCAGCCCTAGGATTATTACCCGAATCCGATACTATGCTTTCGCTGTTTCTGAATGGCTTGTCTTTGCCACTTTCTCTTTTCTTCTTCAAAACTTGTGAATACAAAACAAACACAAAAGGAATGCAAAATGGGTTACGTGTATGCATGCATGCATGTGTTTCTTATCCTGTCGGGTTAAGTCTTCCGCCAATTCCCTTGGTGACTGCTCGGTCTTTTATTCCTCAAGTAAAGTACTGTTTCAATCTGTCCACGTCGATCGGCTCGGTGAACTCATTCTCCTCTAAATCTGACAGTCTCACTGTCCCGTTTCCCATTGCTGAATGGCTATCCTGTATTTTCTGCTTGCTTATTCCAAAAATTCACCGGGTTCGAAATATCGCTGAGTATCATAGTACCAAGGTAGAATACTTTTGTCAAATATACTTATGTTGCAGAGACTCAGGCAAGTTAATGAAATGAACATCTTTATTATCAAAAAAGGTTCGAACAAATAGGCAAAATCAATGTCTCTATTAATAAATGCTGGATCACAACTGAATAAGATCTGGGAGACAAACATCTCCATAAATTGCAACTTTATCTTCCCTTGCTTTCTTATTTCCTTCGACCATCAATTTCTCCAGGTACAGTAGTTCTTCTTCCCATTCACTCCTCCGTTTTGCAACCTACATCTCATCACTGTCTGAGAAGTTTTCCCAAAGATCCTCCATCTGCTTTATTTCACTTTTACCACTGTTGCCCCGTATCCCCGTGCAAGAAGTTTGGTAGTTGTGGGTTTGGAAGACAAGATTTTCAGGTAGGCCGGAGTCAATAATGTGGGTAGGTGGAGGTTTTCTGTGTGTGTTGGCTTGTTCTTTTTCCAGGTCTGGTATTTTATGGGAGTCGATGAGGTCCTGGATCTCATGCCTAAGGCGAGAGTATTTGTCAGTTTTGTGGCCTCTTTTCCGGTGGTAGTGACAGTAAAGGTTCAGCTTAAGGTAGCGTGGTACAGAGTTTGGAAGTGGTTTAGCTTTCAAGGGACTTAAGAATCCTTGCCTTTTCAGCTCTTCAAACACCTTTGACAAAGGTCTACCTAAATTGGAGAATTGCCTGTCCCTGATAGGGACGATCTCAGAAGGAGGGAGTTTGGTCTCCAAAGGTTCCCCGAAGGTCTTTCCATTCTGATTGTACATCTCTCTGTTATCGGCTATACATAGTACGGTCAAATTGGCCACAACATTAGTCAGAACTTGCAATATCTCAATAATTCCTGTTACTTTGGTCTCCAATTGATCCAGGCGGGATCCCTCGTTGGCTTACTCACTCATGTTGGCTTATGGTCTTCTGACAAGTCTTCCCCCAACCCAACGGGTATCTATGATGGCTTTTTAGAACACAAGGGGTTAGCATGATGCGTGTATGCATGAGTGCATGTCATGTATGCGATGTATGGAATAAATAAGCTTATAAAAGAATTTGCACTAATTGGCCCATTATCATTTTAAAATGTTCAATCATATTATTGCGCGGTGCAAACTTGTCCCAGTTGAAATGGCCCAATAGGTTTACACTTCGCGATAACATAACCAAATAACTTCAAATGATAAAAGGCCTATACATAAAATGGCCCATCGGCATTTTAGAAGCCTTTGGCCCAACTGCCAAAGGACACGAACTCGTCTCAGTTTAAATGGCCCAATAAGTTCACATCTCTTGACAAAAGGTCCAACTGGATCCAAATAGCATGGTCCAAAACACAAACATAACAAGATAATTCAAGCATAAAGCAATAAGTTCTACAGAGTGGCCCACCAACATTTCAGAAGCTTTGGGCCTAATTGTCATAGGATACGAACTCACCCCAGTTTAAATGGCCCAACAAGTTCGCATTTCTGAAAAAAAGTCCAACCGCATCCAAATGAGGATGGTCCACAAACATAATGAAATAGTTTCTATATGCCATACAACCCCGGTCTACGCGTGGGTTCGTGGGAGTATAGACAAAGACTCTCGCTGGCGAAGGATTGCCCACAACTAGGTTTCCCCACTCAAAGGTTTAAGTGACCAAGTGAGCGCACCTTTTTTATACCTTACAGTACGTGCCAGCGAGTTATGGTGTATGACTAACTATCAGATGGATTTCCCATTGTAGATTCCCAATAGAGAGGGTGGAGCGAGGCTCTCTTAAGTACCCTAGCCTCTTAGGCTCTTATCGCTTGGTGACAGGAATAAACAACGAGTCCTCTAAATTAGTCCATCGTAATAGGCTATGAGTAAATGATTATCTAGGTGCCATCACAGCTTTTCCTTATAGAAAGGTAGTGAATGAAGGAAGACACCAAACCATTACCCAGCCTTAAAAGTGCCTTTGATTAAACCCCTTTTAACACACAGTAGACACAGTTAATTAAAACACAAATCATAATATTACAAGACATTATTTCGGTGCTGATTCTCTATCCCCAGTGGAGTCGCCAGACTGTGGGAACATAGAAACTGGGCGACACATGCTGTTCCGGCTCGCGGCCCGGTTGGGAGTACGGAGTAGCCCGCGGGGGACTGAACCGGAGAATAATGGAGTCGCCACCCGGTGTGAACCGGGAAAATGAGATTTAAGGCCGCACTCACCCCTCGCAAGGGAAGACCTCAAACCGTTGGGTTCGGAATGGTCCCTTACTTATGTCACTTGTAATGAAAGGATTTGTGCAATAATTTAATCAAGCCTAAGTAACACCTATTTCCAAGAGTATTATGCTTCTAAGTTAATATGCACGAAAATAAAACTTACACCAAAATTTGCATATATCTTACATCTAAGTCTGCATGCTCGAAAGTGAATCAAAATAGCGACAAACATACAACTTCATAAGCATATTGTATCCATGAAAGCGCAAGCGCACAATAATCACACAAGCGCACATAAAAGCGAATCAAATGATGGCGAACATGTAATTTCATAAACATACCATACTCATACATGCGGAAACATAAACAAATAGCTATTACATATTCATGCGTAAATAAGAGAGGTCAACTAGGTACATAATGCAAAAAAGACAATTAAGGAGGCAATTAAGCATTAAAGTAAACATGCTATGATGTGATGCAAAAGAAGATAACTAATATTGACACAAACACACACATGGGCATTTTTCCAAGTGGTACGTGGAATTGTAACCCGAGTACAGATCATACTACCGTCCATTCGGAATCGGCTATGAAATTTATGTCTGGGTTTCCATCCTATATACCATGAGAAATAATGCCCAAATGCTATCATAACATGGGTACACAAATGATAATAGATCGAGCCAAGACAAAGATAGATGATGCAATCAATAGATGAAAGACGCGGCAAATATCGTGGTAAAGTTAGCCTTTTAGGCTTTTCTTCCCCCAAATGGAGAACCTTTTAGTCCAACATAATAAGCCCATGCGCTTTTCATTACAATGCGTACAAAGATAAAGATAACTATATGGAACTTCGTAATGCAAGCGTAAATAAAGCAATGATGTGCAAAAGGATAAATGACATAGTAAGAAGTGCGGCAAAACATCGTGGTAAAGGCTTTTAACCCCTTGACATAGAGGACCTTTAATCCAACTTATCAAGCCCATGCGCAAATAACACAATGCATATATAAAGTAAAGACCACGGTATCAGACTTCATGTATCCAATCGAATACACATTATCCGGCGCGGCAAAACATCGTGGTAAAGGCTTTTAACCCCTTGACTTAGAGGACCTTTAATCCCACTTACTAAGCCCATGCGCAAACAACACAATACATGTATAAAAAAGGTAAAGACAATGATATCGGACTTCGTGTATCCGATTGAACATATCTCACATCCAATCGAATATACATTATCTGGCGCGGCAAAGCATCGTGGTAAAGGCTTTTAACCTCTTAACTTAAAGGACCTTTAATCCTACTTACTAAGCCCATGCGCAAATAACACAATGCATATATAAAAAGTAAAGACAATGATATCAGACTTCGTGTATCCGATTGAACATATCTCACATCCAATCGAATATACATTATCCGGCGCGGCAAAGCATCGTGGTAAAGGCTTTTAACTTCTTAACTTAGAGGACCTTTAATCCTACTTACTAAGCCCATGCGCTTTATCTTATCATTACATAAACAAATAACATGCGGAAATCAAGTAGCGAATAATAAACAACATAAAATGGAATATGCGCCGTTTACTCAAGTGGTACGTGGAGTTGTATCCCGAGTACAGATCATACTGCCGTCCATTCGGAATCGGCTATGAAATTTATGTCCGGGTTTCCATCCTATATACCACGAGAGGCAACACATTTTTCATTTTATCCAAGGGCCACAACATGCATCATTCCATAATACATATATCCTCTATTTATTCAAGGGCCACAATCATGCATCAATAAATGACTCACATGCGATAAAAATGAATAAAATAATTAAAAAATATAGATGGAAATAATAGGAAAAGTACCATCAGGTCTAACCTTTTATGTCGACTTTCGGACTCGCGTTTCATGGCCATCGAAAGGGCTATCACTCTACAACTCTTCCGGTTCACTGGATTAACGTCTTAGCTTGCTGTTTTACTATTTTGGTCGCTGTTTTCACTTCGTTTTGCTGCTGTTTTCTCTGTATTTTCTGGTCACTGTTCCAGGTGTGTTAAGACTACTGTTTTGGGTGTTTTGGGGGCTATTTTGGGCAGTTTCTGAACTGTTTTACTGGGCAGAGTCTGGGTTAATTCGGGGTAATTTAGGTTTTGTGTCTTGTGTATGCGTGGGTGAAGGGCAGTGTGGCGTGATGATCAGGTCAGTGGGTGTGTTGGTTGGGCAGTTTGTTGCTGCGAGAGGGCTGATTACGTGATGGTCTGTGCTGAGGACGTGAAGCTTATGAAGAGGCTAGTTGGGTTGTTTTAGTGTGCGGCTAAACTGGGTTGTGACGAGTGAGTTGGCTTGTTTGTGCTGTGAGAGAGCCAAAGTGCTGGCCGAGAGAGGATCAATTGACGTATGTGTGAATGGAAGGGCTGCTGAGTGAGGTTAGGCTTGCTTGAGGCAGTGAAGTTTTAACGTGATCAAGGTATATGGAGAGAGTAGGGTTTATGTGTCTCGGTTGTGTGTTTTTTGTTTTAGGGTTTACTTTGTGTTTTGTGATGGAGAGAGAGAGAACCTGTGATGAGGGTGCATCTTAGGGTTTTATTATTTTTGTGTTTGTCTTCGCCGTGTAAGAGAGTCGAGAGAGCCAAGGGTTGAAGTTTGTTCTATTTTTATAGTGAGATGGAATGAATTAGGGTTTGCATGGGATTATTCAAAAAGGAAAGGGATCAAATAATAAGGGAGGGATTTTATTTAATTATTTAAGGAAAGAAATTATTTAATTTAGGAGGGGATTATTTAAATTAGGGGAGTGATTTGTTTATTTTAGGAATTGATTTATTTACTTTTGGTATTAGATTTAATTAGATATTAATTTAATTTAATTTCAATTTAATTGGTTTTAATTTTATTTCAATTTAGTTGGTTTTCATTTAATTTAATTGGTTTTAATTTGTGACATGTATTTTAAATATTTTAATTATTTTTTGGATTGGGCTTGGGTGAGATGGGCTTGGTGTAGTTTTGGGCCAAGGCTAAGGGTGTATTTTAATAACGGAGGTCCAACAAGCGAGCCTGAAGCTAAACAAGCGACTAAAATCTAACAAAAATACCGGTTCCCTTCCGACGTCCGTTTCCCACGACTTCCGCGACTTAAAAGGTAGTGTCTCCAAATGAGACTCATCATAGGGACTTATATGCAAAAATGCAGTGCCTACACTCACAGCGCCTGGAACTCCACAGTAAAATGGTGTTACAGAGAGGAGAAATCGGACCCTACTGGACATGATAAGATCTATGTTTATTTATAGCTCACTACCTTGTTCAATCTGGGGATATGCACTACAAACTGTAATGCACATCCTTAATGTAGTTCCATCTAAGTCTGTTCCTAAGACTCCCTTAGAGTTGTGGAATGATCGTAAAACTAGTTTACGACATTTCCGCATATGGGGGTGTCCAGTACATGTGCTGAAGAATAAGACCACAAAGTTGTAGCCACGTTCTCAGGTGTGCCTATTTTTAGGCTATCCTAAGGAGACTAGGGGTGGATTCTTCTACAGTCATGATGATAACAAAGTATTTGTATCGACAAATGCTATGTTTCTAGAGGAGGACTATATGAGGGAGTTCAAGCCTCGAAGTAAAGTGTTACTCGAGGAGTTATTTGTTGGTTCGACCAGCACGCCATCGTCAATGAAAATTGACAAATACATAGTGCCTTTGACATTTGAGAGTCAGAAGCAAGCTCTTCAGAATGATCTACCGCCTAGACACAGTGGGAGGGTTGTACGACAACCTGATCGCTACCTAGGGGTTGGAGAGGTACAAGTTGTCGCATCCAGCGATGGCGTAGATGATCCATTGACCTATCGTAGTGCAATGGATGATTCTGAAAAAGAGGATTGGCTCAAAGCCATGAACCTAGAGATGGAGTCCATGTACTCCAACTCAGTCTGGGAACTTGTAGACCAACCTGATGGGGGTGAAACATATAGGTTGCAAGTGGATCTATAAGAGGAAGAGGGGATCGGATGGGAAGGTACAGACCTTCAAGGCTAGACTAGTGGCCAAGGGTTATACCCAGAAAAAGGGAGTTGACTATGAGGAAACTTTCTCGCCAGCAGCCATGCTTAAATCCATCCGCACTCTTCTATCCATTGCAGCATATTATGACTATGAAATTTGGCAAATGGATGTCAAGACTGCATTCTTGAATGACAATCTTGATGAGAGTATCTATATGATACAACCAGAGGGGTTCATCGCCCATGGTTAAAAGCAAAAGGTTTGCAAGCTGGAAAGGTCCATTTATGGACTCAAGCAGGCATCTCGATCTTGGAATATTAGATTTGATACCACGATCAAGTCTTATGACTTTGAGCAGAATGTTAATGAGCCTTGTGTATACAAGCGCGTCATTGACGGGAATGTGGTTTTTCTTATTTTATACGTCGATGATATTTTACTCATTGGGAATGATGTAAAGATATTATCAGACCTGAAAACCTGGTTAGCTAACCAATTCCAAATGAAAGATTTGGGAGAGGCCAGTTATATTCTTGGGATTCAGATACTTCGGGATCGCAAGAAACGACTATTAGCTATGTCTCAGGCATCCTATATCTACAAGATCCTTGTGCGATTTGGGATGCAGAATTCCAAGAAAGGCAATCTGCCTTATCGGCATGGAATTCATTTGTCAAAGGAACAGTCTCTTAAGACATCTCAAGATGTTGAGGAAATGAGACATATCCCATACGCCTCAGCAGTTGGTAGTCTCATGTATGCTATGTTATGCACGAGACCGGACATCTGTATTGCAGTGGGAGTAGTCAATATTTACCGCCCCTTTTACTTAATATTTTGTTTAGTTTCTCAGGTTTGATGAACATTTTGATGTGTTTTAGTTTATTTTGCTGATAAAATAATATTGGGACATAATGAAATCATTTAGGACGAAATGTGGGTCAAATAAGGGCAAAAATTTGACTTGAAATATTAATTTTGGAGATTGGAAACTTGAAAGGGCGTTTTAACGAAGTGCAGTTTTGGAAATTACAGTTTTGCGTATATGTCGTATTTTGGGCATAACATTTTATTCCAATATTGGATTGAGTTGATTCAAGTTCCAGATTAAAGAAGACTCAAAGAGCTACAACTTTGAAATACAAAATAATTTCGAATTCTGAAGATTTCATGCCCGAAATGGATGAACCATCTAGAAGTGTGTTGTGTGTAATTATTAAAGTCATTTTCAAAGTAAAAAATAAATTAATAAATAAATAATAAAAATTATCAAATCACCACCAAACATGATAAGAAATTAGTGGAGCAATTAATAATGGATTTGGTGGATGATTTGATGGAGGCAAAATTTTGCCTATAAATACCAAGCCATTACATTTGTAAATTCATACTTTCTTCTAAGGAATTCCTTAAGAATACTAAGAAGATTGTATCTTGTTTGTTTATTTACAACTTTCAGTAATTAATTTCCGCTTTCGCACTTTCTTTTCTTTACTTTTCAGTTTTTACTTTCCGCAATTTACTTTTACGCACATTACTTTTCTTTCTTTAATTTTCAGTTTTTACTTTTCAGTAATGAGGAGGTAACTCCCCTTTACTGGGGTAAAAGGTAAAACTTTTATTAATAATATTTAGATGAATCTCCCTTAATTATAATATATAAACTAGTTAAAACCTGACTTAACGAGGATACCGCCATATTGGTAGGTTGGTAATTATTTAAATTGGTTTTAACCTGTGAAAACTGGATACCGCCTGATTGGTCGGTTGGTAATTAATTATTAATTTGACTTAATCTGGATACCGCCTATATGGCTGGTTGGTAATTATCATGCAAAGTTAATATATTATATTAAGGGAGATATCTAAAATAGAAGTAATAAAAATGGATCATTTTACCTCAGCATTTTCTTTTATTGTACTTTTACTTTATTTACTTTTCAGCAATTTACTTTCAGCATTTACTTTTCAGCAATTTACTTTCAGTAATTTACTTTCAGTATTTACTTTTCAGCATTTACTTTTCAGCAATTTACTTTCAGCATTTACTTTTCAGTAATTTACTTTCAGCATTTACTTTTCAGCATTTAATTTTCAGTATTTAATTTCAGCATTTACTTTCCGTCATTTACTTTTCAACAATTTACTTTTCAGCATTTTACTTTATGTCTTTTATTTTATTTAAGTTTTTACTACCCGTAAATATGTGTCGTAACTAAGCCAATTATCTGGGGTTGTGATGAAATCCAATATCACCGGTTTATAAGGGGTTATTTTATAGTTTGGGTAATTTAAAGGTTTACTTATTTAGTCTTAAGCTTAATGCTTCTTGTTGTCTGATCACCAATAAGATTGATGTGGTAAATCTAAAATAAACTTGACAAAATAATTTTAGATTTCAGCCTTAGACTTAATAGCCCACGATCTTCCTTGAGGATATACAACCCTTTAATAGATTTCCTTACAGGATAGACATTTACCTGTCGGGCGGGGGTAGCCATAATTGGAACTTAAGCTTAATGAATCCAGGTAATTTGGTTGACATAGACATATGGTTCAATTGGGTTAAACTGGGTATTTGCGTTTGATCATCTTTTAAAAGATATTAGAAAGATTCACAACCCTAGATCTTTGAGTCTTTTGTTATTTTCCTTAGTATTTTCTTTTGTTTATTTTAATTAAGGAAAACCACATTCAACCAATCAACCAATCATTCTCTTTTCCATTTAATTAGATATATGTAAATAAATAGATTCAATAATTAATAACGACAATAGGAATTAAGTCCTCGTGAGATCGATATTTTTATACTACTTGAACGATACGTGCGCTTGCGTTATACGTGTGTGTTTACGCCGGTCAAGTTTTTGGCGCCGTTGCCGGAGACTTATTTTTCTTGAGTTATTAATTTTGAAGCTATCTAATTTACTTGTATCTAATTTTCTTTATTTTATTTTGTAATTTTTATTTATTTCTTTTTGTTTTCAGGTGATTGAAAAATGGAACATTATTGGGAGATTGAAAGATTACGAGCTTTACTAGAAGAAGATACACCCAAAATCTGGGAGGAACAGTCCGATTTTCTGAGGCCTGTTGTCCAGCCCAACAACTATCACTGGATGCCAAAACCAAGCAATACCACATTTGCTCAACAAAACGCAATGGGGAGATGTGACATATGTAATGGTAACCACCCGAGAGATCATTGCGAGTACAACTACAATCCAGGGTGGCAGAGCTATCAAAATCCTTCATGGTATGAAGAACCATCATACTTTCCATCTTATCCACCATCCATCTACGATCTTCACTAAGAACCAGAACCATTAGGGGAAGATCAGTTGATTCACATGCTCAAAGATTGGTTCAAGGAACGGGAAGCTCAATTTGATGCACAAATTCAGAGTCAAGCAGCATCTATACAGAGGATGACAGATCAAGTTAGACAATTAACGGAAAACCTGAATCACATATCTCACGGAGCAAATTCAAATAATACTGAAGAAGCCTTCGATTATCCTGAGATTCATCATGACATCATAACAGAGGACGAGGCTGAGCAGTATCAAGAATTAGAGGTATCAGTTCAGGAGCCTGAACAAACAAAGTCTCAATTTGATTTTTATTATTCTGACTCTGACGAGGATAAAGAAGCTGAGCTATTTGTACCAACTGCACCAACAAAGGAGGATGAAATTTTCTTTCCTCCAAATGAAGATCTTGGAGCTTCCATTGCACAAATGTTTGAAGAAGATCTACCTGAGCGAATCATTTCACTCAGACCAGAGGATGAAGACCTAAAAATAGACATAACTTTACATCCTCAGATTGACACTTATGGAGCATGCATTTCACAGATGACGGACATAAAATTGAATACGGAAATTTTAAAATACATCTGTGAAGAAAATGTGGAGCAAGAAGCAGAGCAAATGGAGGAGCAAATGTCTGAACTTATTGAGAATCCAATGCATTTAGGCAAAACATCACTGTTTTGGGGAGTACAAATCAAAGATATCACCCAGAAGCTTGACAGAATGGAACTCCCATTCCAAGTCAAGCACCTTACAAGACCTCATGATTTTCTTTCTTTCTTTTCAGGAACCACTGAAGCAACAAAGGTTAAAAAGGTGGCACAAGCACTAAATGGGACAAAAGTCTTTTTGCCCCTTTACCGTTGGAAGAGACCCTTAAAAAACAACGCTCACGGTATTGTCTTTAATCGGACATCCAAAACGACGCTGAAACCTCATTGACAGATGGATTTCAGTCACGTTTGGTTGAAGACGAAAAATTTAGCGCTAACAGGGAGGCAACCCATGCATTTTGTTGTAATTTCTATTTTTATATTTTGTGTATACATGTTGTAGAGTTTTTAATTTTGTGTGTTATTTTTGTAGGGAAAATCTCAACCAAAGCATAAGACAGAAGGAATGGTGTTTGGCAAAGATAAGAGATAATTCATTAGCGATGGTTGAGTAAGGAATGGATTCTTGAGACGCATCCTAATGAATTTATACTAAGCAAATGGCGTATTGCGTACACAATTCCGTTGCCTTAATTATTGCTTTGATTTGCTTTTCTGTTGTAATTGTTTTTATTTTCGTAGACAGAATCCAGTCTTTTTGACCTTTCACGATTTCTTTTGTTGTTTAGCTTACAAACATCCTATGGAAGATACTAGTGCTATTATTACTCACCCTTTTTCAGGTACTATAAATTCAACTCATCATTGCACTTTTGAAGACATCCAGAGTAAAACATGGAAGTTACTTCAAGAAGATGAGTTGAAAACATATGTGTGTTTTGTTGCGGTACTGTGTGGTACTAAGTCACAATACGTAGAAGCAGCACAGGAATTGGGTCGAGTCTTAGCTGCAAGGAATATGCACTTAATATATGGCGGAGGCAATCTTGGACTAATGGGGATCGTTTCAAATGTCGTACAGGAACGAGGCAGTCACGTTTTGGAATCATCCTAAAACCATTGGCAGAGGAAAATCTTATTGAACCATCAAATGGAGAGGAACTTATTGTGCCAGGTATGTCTGAACGACTGGTAGAAATGATTAACCGTGCTGATGCTTTTATTGCTTTGCCAGGTGGCTTGGGCACATTGGAGGAAATTTTTAAAGTGCTATCTTGGGCGAACCTGAACATACACCAGAAACCAATGGGCTGTTTAACGTTGATGGATTTATGATTTTCTTGTGTGTTTCTTGATGATACTCGGAGAAGAAAATTGTTCGTGTCAAAACCTTTAAAAAGAACTCCTCTTTACTGCCAGAACTGCTCCGGATCTAATGACCAAATCTTAGCCTATGAACCACAAATTTACCCTATCCTTTCAAAGATAAATTGGTCCGAGGACGATCGTGGTAAGAGGCGTCGGATTAATCTGGATCTTAAACTTTAATTTCCTGTAAATTTCAGCTAACCAGGTATTATCTTCTAAACTCTTCTTCTACTGTTTAAGACATTGGGGACAATGTCTCATTTAGGTTTGGGGGAGGGAATCATTGCGTTGATCAGAACCTTGTTTTTAGTTTGTGTGTGTTTTTTTTTTTTTATTCCAAAATTTTCAAAAAACTACAACAAAAATTGAAAAAATTTTCAGAAATTAAAAAATATTTTGTGTTTTTGTGTTTTTATTTTGACTAAAAAAGGTGAAATTGGTGAGTAAGAGATAGCTGAGTAAGGAGTTTCCACTCCTGAGACGTGTATCTCAAACCTATTTCGGAACAAGTTAATTTTTGTTATTTCATTTAGTCTTAAGCTTAATGCTTCTTGTTGTCTGATCACCAATAAGATTGATGTGGTAAATCTAAAATAAACTTGACAAAGGAATTTTAGGTTTCAGCCTTAGACTTAATAGCCCACGATATTCCTTGAGGATATATAACCCTTTAATAGATTTCCATACAAGATAGACATATACCTGTTGGGCGGGGGTAGCCATAATTGGAACTTAAACTTAATGAATCCAGGTAATTTGGTTGACATAAAACATATGGTTCAATTGGGTTAAACTGGGTATTTACGTCTGACCATCGACAGAGGCTTTCGCATAATTTCGTGTTCCAGGTTAGTAAACCAATTTATTACACAAACATAAAATAATCACTTCATCTTTTAAAAGATATTAGAAAGATTCACAACCCTAGATCTTTGAGTCTTTTGTTATTTCCTTAGTATTTTCTTTTGTTTATTTTATTTTATTAATTAAGGAAAAACCACATTCAACCAATCAACAATCATTCTCTTCTCATTAATTAGATATTTGTAAATAAATAGATTCAACATTAATAACAACCGTAGGAATTAAGTCCTCGTGGGATCGATTTTTATACTACTTGAACGATACGTGCGCTTGCGTTATAATTGTTTGTTTATGCCGGTCAGATCACTGAGTGGCTGTGAAACCATTCTCAGTCTCTTAAGAGAACGAGAGATTATATGCTCGTGTATTCCCGTGAGGATCTGATCCAAATGGGATATAAGACTCTGATTTCAGACAGATGTCGATTCTAGAAATCTACATCTGGATCAGTATTCACCCTAAATTGTGGGGCCATAGTATGACGGTAGTAGAAAGCAATCTTGTATTGTTGACTCCACCATGGAGGCTGAATATGTAGCAGCTTGTGAAGCAGCTAAGGAAGCAGTCTGGCTTCTTAAATTCTTGGGAGATCTGGAAGTTGTTCCAGTTATGGATAGACCACTCACCCTCTATTGCGATAATAGTGGTGCGGTGGCAAACTCCAAAGAACCAAGAAGCCAGAAGAGGGGAAATCATATAGAGAGGAAATATCATCTCATCAGGGAGATAGTGCAGAGAGGAGACGTTACTGTCACAAAGATTGCATCCGCAGAGAACCTGGCTGATCCGTTTACAAAGACCTTGCTGGCTAAAGTTTTTGAAAGTCACCTATATGGTCTAGGATTACGTGACATGTCCCATTTACTCTAGTGCAAGTGGGAGATTGTTGGAATGTATGCCCTAGAGCTACATGTGATGTAAACGGTTTTATATATTTTGAAATAAACCGATGCATTATTCATTTATCAAATTGTTTGTTTAATTTTCGCATATTATATATCATCTTAAATCCCCTAGATTACTTATGTGCCTTCAGACTTAGTGTATGAGTGTCATACACAAGATGATTTAAGTGATGTTAGTGTCTAATCTTAAATAGTCCATAGAGAGCAAACAAGCGGGTGGTACTTTGTTTGTGTTTTATCAATAGCTGCGGTCCAGTCCATATTTGTATGGCAATCCTGATCTGGATAGTCCATAAAGAAATGAGAATAGAGGCACCTTGTATGATGCGATCATATAGGACTGGACCCAGATGGAATGACATTCTTATAATATCTTTAAACTGAGAGAGTCATTTCGATCTACTAGATGGTCATATATAGATTGATCTTAATCCTGAGTGTACTACGAACTCCTGCATGGCAGGCTATGTCCTTTGATTTACAAAGGTGAGGTTTGTTTGTAGCAGTCCCAACCAATAGCTATGTACTTGGGGGCAATGGTCTGTTGTGTAGCTGGGAACGTTTTACATAGATATGGAGTTCACTCCTTCTTGCGAGAAGTAGAGGAGTATCTTTATTAAGGGTTGATTCGGTGCTTGAACGATTGAGCGCTCAAGTCTTTCTATTACGAATAGAAAGATTAAAATTCTAATAGTTATGAAATAAATCGTTCATTAGAGAATCAATGGTACTTAAAGTAAAAATAATTAGAGGGGTATAACAGACATTATGACCCGACTCTAATTACGAGATACTCGTGAAGAGTCTCAATTCGTATGTAATGACTATATCAATGGACACCGACTTGGTTCGCCTTAATATACATCTACGGCAACCGAGAGTGCAACTTCGGGTTTTTAGTGGAATAACCCGGAGTTAATAATTCAGAATATCTAATTAAGAGCTTAATTAATATTTCGAGATTATTGGACTCGGAAACGTAGGTCCATTTGGTCCCCGTGCTAGCTCGATATACTATAGCGGATTTAGTATAATTGGATAGTCCAATTATATACTTACCAATGATTAAATGTTATTATTAATATGATTAATAATATTAATTATGTCACACTTAAAACTATATATTAAATGTTAATATATGATTTTAATATTATATGATAATTATTAAATGTATAATTATTATATTATATTAGATATAATTAATAAGGCCATTATTGAAATTTCAAACATTGGTGTTTGGAAATCCTTAATTAAATTTGGAAGTTACAACTTTATGAAAGGTAGTAACTATTTGATTTGTAATATCTTTTAATTATGGAATTAAAGACTTGATGTTACAAAAATTTTAAATTCCTTCCTTGGCCGATTCTTGTACAAAAATAAGGGGAAGAGTTTTGGAAATCACAAGTCTTAAATTAGATTTAACAACTCTTTAAATGGGATATTAAATTGTCATTAAGATGATAATTATGTAATATATTTGATGTTGTTACAAATTTCCTGTTGATACAAGGTTTTTGTCGAAAATTGAGAGAAGGGGAGAGAGACTAAGGATTTGTTTGTTTTTGGAAACAAATAACCCTAGGTATAAAAAAGAGATTTATTTTTCTTTGGCCTCACTCTCATTCTTGGAACCCTAGGCATCTTCCTCTTCTTCTTTATTCTCTCAAAAGTTGAGAAACTCCATTGAAGAACAAGAAGAAGAAAAACAAAAATATTAAGTTGTTTGAAATCTCTAAATCGTTTAGGGATTCGTTTTGTGAGTGTAGCCCACAATACTTTCCGTTGGTTAGGAGTCATAGCACGGAAGACTTGTGTGTGACGAAACAAATCATCTTCTTCCTCCCTTTCTTAGGTCACGACAGTGAGGCTTTGTATCACCTCATTGCCGCACCTTGATTGCTTGATTCGGGGCTTGTTTTGTTTTGTTTTAATTCGGGTTTTTGGAAACACTTTGGGGATATTTTGGGGCTGAGTTGAGACTGTATTTGAGTGGAAAAATAAGATCTATATCACCCTTGCAGTTCATGCAAATTAGGGGCTGATTTGTGTGCAGTTCCGTTGTGTAACAGGTCCAAAATAGTCCGGTTTTTCACTGCAGTTCGGGGGCTGTTCGATGACTGTTTCGGGGGTATTCCGAGGCTGCAAACTCTTGTCCGAAACAGAAGAAAAAAAAAATTTCAGAATACCCACTGGTTATATTCGGCCAAAGGAATGGGAAAGCAGAAAAAATTTTCAGTCCGATCCATGTGCCTAATCGCTTCTGCTGCGGAGGGAGGAAGCTTTTCCTACATATATCTCATAACCACTAAATTAAGATCCAATGGCTAAGATTAATTAGCATTTATCCACATCAGATTCTTAATTTATTTTGTGTCTTTGGAGCACTATATAAACCCAAAGAATTCTTTACAATGTTTTGCACCAAACCTTCATATCTTGGGTTTATATAAGTGAGCAACTCTAAAGTTTAAGAGTAAGCCACTGATTTTGAGGATCCTTAAGTCTAATTGACTAGAGGAACCTTGAGTTAAAAGTTTGAGTATTTGCCTAGGCTAGCACCAAGGGCAAAATACCCGTGCAGTCAAGGCGTAGTCTTGCCGTTGATTTTGGCTTTGGTGTGTGCATCTTTGGAGGCCACACACTTGGGTGGCTCTATGGAACGTGGAAGAGCTTGTTGTGTTCGAGAAAAGCTTGTAGATTGGAGGGAGGATTGGAGGAGTCTTCGGTTCAAGTAAGTCTTTTTCTTTCTTTATTTTAATTAGAGTTCTTATGATAGTTAGCATGTTTAGGTTTATGTTCTTTGCATGTTTTATGAGTTTTTATGCTTAGAATATATAGTAACATGCCTAGGCTTGTAGAATAATAAAAACAAATGGGTCTTGGGCAAAGGGATAGAGGCATCATAATTTCATAATTTTTGATTTTCCGCTGCGCACTCGCGGCCGCTTCCCTACACAATGTCGTATGTACTGAGGGAAGTCAATGTCTTTATTTGACTCAACATTAGTCCATGAGGGATGTCCCCGGCGACTGAACCAGATGGAGGTTCAGGAGTAATTTCACTCGAAAATGTCGTATAATGAGGATGTTCTTTTAAACCAAGACTTTCAAGTATGTTATGTCGAGTGACTTTGTTTTCCTTGCCCGACCTTTTATGCCGTTTCTTATTCGACAATAGGATTATTTCCAGCCATTCAACAAAACCTAGCATAAGTTTTGAGGAGTTTTGGTGGGAATTTGAGGCACCAAAATGGAAGGGTGTATAAGAGAGCTTCGAGTGTTCATTTGCCTCATTCTCAAAATTTTCACTTCAGAGATCAAGTTGGGAGAACTCTCAAGCCTTCAAGGTATTCTTCAAAAAACCATCTCTTGTTCTTCATTGTCTTTAAAATTCATAGCGTAGATTCAAGCTGTTCTTAGGCAATATTAGGCTGTTTGATCTTTGATCCTTAGATCTATTATCAAAATTGTGTTTGTGGGTTTGATCTTTAAGAAATAGATTTTAAGAAATTTAGTGTTTGTATGCTTGCCGTTGTGGAGAATGTCTAGTGGGGAATCCTTAGGCAGACTAGGTGCTGAGATTGATAAGTTTGTCGAATCATCTTCAGGTGTGACGGAAAAAGTCGAAGTATATAGAGATTGGTCGTTATCAGGATTTAATCGAGGTTGGGTTAATAACCGTAGCCGAGTTATCCCAAGAGGTCCCCACTGAGGCCATACCACTTAGGACTTTACCTGTCATTGTAGAACTGAGTGAAGTACCTAGTACAAGCGAACCAACGAATCTGCTAACGAAGAACCCTGCTAGTCGTTGTGGATAGAAAGAAATCTGATGGAAATCAGAATTCAAATATAGGTTTCCAGACTCAATAGAAGTGAGATTACCCTTGTCGAGTGAAAAGAATTGATTATAAATTCCCAAGGGGATCGGGTTCTATGAGCGGCCCTTTGCGGATGGACTGAGGTTCCCCATACCAAGATTAGTTTGGGAGGTTCTTATACCACTTTCAAATTGCTATTTCTCAATTGATGCCCAATACTTGGAGGATTTATTGTCGATTGAGTGCATGGCTTTCAAATTAGGAGTGTTCTTTGAGGTGAGGGATGTTCTGTCCATATATTACTTAAAGGAACATCTGACTGAGAAGGGAAGATATACCTTATTTCTTCGACCGAGGGAAGAAGAAACATTTAGTCACTGGACTTCCTACGATTGATAGGGGAAATTGGCAGTCTGATTACTTCTTTATGAGGGGTGAGGGTATTTTTGGGTCGGCTGGAGCTGGACGAATCCCAGAATACTGGTGCTTGTAGAGTGAGTATTTTTCTCTTATATGTGTACTTTTTGAACATACCTATTAATAAGACTGACCTTATACTTCTTTTTGCAGATACTTTGAGAAATAGGCCGTTTGATACAACGAGTCGAACCATCTCCAACACTAAAGCAATCTTAGATTTACCTGCCGAAGAGAGGGACTGGAGAGATATATTGGCAGAGAAAAGGTTGAGAGCTACTCTTTTGTGGAGGGAAATCCATCAATGAGAAGGTACCATTTTGGCACTTTGTAAAAACGTTGTAGGACACAGAAATCGGTGATACTGTTCCAGGCTCGCGGCCCGGTCAGGAGTACGGAGTAGCCTACGGAGGACTAAACCAGAGAATAAAGGAGTCGCCACCGAGTGTGAACTGGGAAATGATTTAAGGCCGCACTCACCCCTCGCAAGGGAAGACCTCAAACCGTTGGGTTCGGAATGGTCCATTACTTATGCCACTTGTAATGAATGGATTTATGCGATAATATAACCGAGTCAATGCAACATACATACACAAGAATAACCTATATCTAAGTTTGCATACAATTTATATCTAAGTTTGCATACATAGGAGTATAACCTAAATCTAAGTTTGAATGCATAAAAGTAAATCGACATAACGGTAAGCACACAATTTCATGAATATATTAAATTGATAAATGCGGAAACATAAATAAATAGTAATTGTCTAAACATAAACATTGAAGAGATATAATTAACCTCCTAATGCGAAAGAAATAACAAAATCATGCATAGAAATAACGTGCTATTTCAAATGAACCATGGATAAACACAAGATTAGATAAAACGAAATATGTGCGTTTCTCAAGTAGTACGTGGAATTGTATCCCAAGTTCAGACCGCACTACCGTCCATTCGGATTTGTCTACATAATTTATGTCTGGGTTTCCATCTGATATACCACGAGAGATATCACAAAATCATTCATCCCACAACAATAACGTACATGAACCAACAATATGCATGCTAAGAAATACTAATAATTAAAAAGATGAATGAGAATAAATAAAAGGGTGCCCTCAGGTATTACCTTTTAATTCGTCTCTTGGAAATGCGTTACGCGGCCGTCGGAAGGGTTAATGCTCTGCAATCCTCTGGTTCACTGGTTCAATGTTTTCTTTCATTGCCTCACTGTTTTGGGCTGCAGTTTTCTCTTTTTTTGCTGCTGTTTCTGGTCATTGTTTTTGGTTACATTTTGCAGTATTTAGAGGCTGTTTTGGATGACTGTTTGTGCGATTTTTATGGGGTTTCAGGGGTGCAGTTTGTTCGGTATTTAGGGTACAGTTTGGGGCTGTTTGTGCGGTATTTAGGGTGCAGTTTGGGGGACTGTTTTATGGTAAATTGAGGGCTGTGTGGGGGACTATTTTGCGGTGGTAAATTGAGGGCTGTGTGGGCTGCAGCTTCATGGCAATGCAAGAGGTTTTAGGGATGCAATTTCGGTGATTGAAGGGGGCTACAGTTAGAGGTTGTTTCAGTGATGAAGGGGGCTGCAGTTAGGCACTATTTCGGTGATGAAGGGGGCTGCAGTTAGGGCTGTATTTTGTTACTGTTTGGCGTGAATTAGATGGGCTATTTTAGAGGTGTATTTGAAGGCTGTTTTGGCTTGAATTAGATGGGCTGTTTAGAGGTGGATTTTGTCGGCTGTTTTGGCGTGAATTAGAGGGGCTGTTTAGAGGTGTATTTCACGGCAATGGGGAAGCTCTTCTCTTGTCTTGGGCGTGAATTTGCTAGGGGGTTCTTGTGAGGTTGGCATGATGATGCTAGTTCAGGGTCTTAAGGTTTGGTTTATGTTTCTTTTTATAGGAGTGCGCTAGGGTTTTCCTTGCATGGGAAGGAAAGAAATCATGCAATCCTGGGGGGTATCTTTTAATTAGTGTGTTATAAGGAAATGATTTATTCAATTTAGGAAGGTGATTTTTTTTAGTTTAGGAAATGGATTTATAGGATTTGATTGATTTATTTAATTTAGGTATGTGATTTATTTTAATTAGGAAGGTGATTTATTTAGATTCTAACATGTGTTTAATGTCTTAATTTTTTTGGATTTTTTTGGATGGGCTTGGAGGCTTGTGGGCGTGTGTGGGATGGCTCTTTGGTGGGCTTGGGCGTGTGGGTTGGTGGTGTGTGTGGGCTTGGGTGTGTGGCTTGGTGTGGGTTGCGGGGGTTTTGGACCGAGTCTAACAGTTAAAATAGAGATTAATCGAGCGAACCCAAGGCTAAGCAAACAACAAATGAAATCTGACAAGGTATTGATTTTTTGAATTTTCCCTTCTGACTTCCACAACTTAAAAGGTAGTGCCTCCATACGAGGCTCATCATGGGTCTTATGTAAAAATGCAGTGCATATAGTCACCCCCATTTTGATGGGACTTGTGCAGTGTGTGACAGTGACAATCCTATCAAAGTTTATGTAATGCATTTTTACTTACCTGGCTCGCCAGCTGCTGCCAGACTTGCCTGTTGCTTCGAATTGAGTTGATCTGGTGGTGAGGTGTGCGACCCCTGAGGTTCATCCCTGCAAGATGCTACGATCTCTAGGAATCACTACCGATCTGAGCTGATAAGTTGTGGTCCCCTTCCGAACCTTGCCATATTCCCGGAGCGCCATTCCTGGCATGCTAAACCTCATTCCCGAGGCATCACGGTTGTGATAGTTATGGTCCCCTTCCGAACCTTGCCCAATTCCCGAAGCGCCATTCCCGGCATGATAAACCTCATTCCTGAGGCGTTACGGTTGTGATTAGTTGTGGTCCCCTTCCGAACCTTGCCCCATTCCCGGAGCACCATTCCCAGCATGCTAAACCTCATTCCCGAGGCATCGCGGTTGTGATGGTTCATTTCCGAACCGTGCTCCATTCCCGGAGCGCCATTCCTGGCATGCTAAACCTCATTCCCAAGGCATCGCTGATGTGATGGTCCATTCCTGAACCGTGTGCTCCATTCCCGGAGTGCCATTCCCGGCATGCTAAACCTCATTCCCGAGGCATCGCTGATGTGATGGTTCATTCCCGAACCGTGCTCCATTCCCGGAGCGCCATTCCCGGCATACTAAACCTCATTCCCGAGGCATCACTGATGTGATGCTCCATTCCCAAACCGTGCTCCATTCCCAGAGTGCCATTCGGCATGCTAAACCTCATTCCCGAGGCATTGCTGATGTGATGGTCCATTCCCGAACCGTGCTGTATGAGAATGGGTAGACTGGTCGCCCCTAGACTTGGTTTATTTTTCTGCTCTTTGCTGCTTTCATTAGGTCAGAGTAGATTTTATGATGTGACGTTGCATACCAACATACTATACTGCCTTTTACGAGATAATCTTGATAGCTACACATATTTTCATCCTCAAATGATGCCTAGTGTCGAAACTAGATAACCTTCAAAGTAATTGATGTAACTCAAATCCGATCGTCTGAATAAATGTTCTGAACTAGACTCCAAGTGTGTGTGTGCCAAAGTTCTTTCACAGCTTGATCCTTAAGTAAGCCAACTCGATGATTTTGTCTCGAAGAATGGATCAGTGGTGTCTAACCAACCTAGATGTCTTGATCATGCTCTGCAATTACTTCATCGTACTAAATGTGATATGGTTTTCTCCTTCTTTTCTTTTGTCTCTTCATCATCAATTTTTTTTTCAACACACCTACCCTTTAAGGTAGCATTTCTCCTTATGGTGGTCCTAATACTCGCCCATGGGTAGCTTCACGCTTATCGGTTATAAGTGGTTTATTTTTCCTCTTCAGAGACTTTTCCTTCGTTTCCAACTATATCACATATCGTAACACAAGTAAACCAGGATGGACATCTAAGCAAACATTCATTCACTGATCCGCCATCTCTTCAACTAGTCATCTCCTCGACTACTCAGGCTTCTACTGCTAAGATCCTGTAATTAAGTTCTCGCGAGTCTAGCCGAGATCAACCACTCAAAATATCGGATGAGAGCACATCTCGCACTTATCGCTTCTAAGGCTTCACCCTACAACAAACAAGTTCATCACCGGACATATGCCTAACCATCAAGGATTTATCTTTTTTTTTTCACTCCACTAGAATTCTTCCTTTCAACTGCTGATAGTGCGGACCTCGCCCCCTGGGATTCATTCCCGAAAACCGTTAGGGATATGGGCCTCGACCCTGGGATTCCTTCCTGAAAACTGTTATGGGCCTCAACCCTGGGATTCACTCCTGAAACTGATGCTGGTGTGGGCCTCAACCCTGGGATTTATTCCTGAAACTGATGATGCTATGTTGCTGCTTCTGGTTGGCCTGCATTGTCCGCTTTTTTTTTTTGTTCTTTGAAATTGTGAATACAAAAACGAAACAAAACACACAAAAAAAAGAATGCAAGTACGTTACGTGTATGTATGCATGCATGGATGAATTTCCTATTTTGTTGGGTTAGGTCTTCCACCAGTTCTCCCGGTGATCGCTCGGTTTTCTCTTCCTCAGGTAAAATATTACTTCAATCTGTCCACGTTGATTGGCTCGGTGAACTCGTTTCCTTCTAAATCTGACAGTCTCACTGCCCCGTTTCCCATCACTTTCTTGACTATGTAGGGTCCTTCCCAGTTGGGTCTGAACTTTCCTATCGGGTCTGTCGTCGACGGCTTTGACTACTTAAGTACCAGATCACCCTTTCTGATCTTAGTAGGACGCACCTTCTTGTTGAATGCTCGGGCCAATCTCTTATGGTAAACTTGCATATGATGTAAGGAGTTCATCCTCTTTTCATCCAGCAATGCTAACTGTTCAATCTGCAAGGTCCATTCTTGTTCAGGTAACTCTGCTT
This sequence comes from Zanthoxylum bungeanum, assembly GCA_019454045.1. Classification (NCBI taxonomy): domain Eukaryota; kingdom Viridiplantae; phylum Streptophyta; class Magnoliopsida; order Sapindales; family Rutaceae; genus Zanthoxylum; species Zanthoxylum bungeanum. The sequence continues at coordinate 147,133 of SKCR01047496.1, forward strand.
CTGCTAATACCCGCATGGACTGTATCTCAATTTCCACTGGTAATACTGCTTCCATGCCGTAGACCAGAGAGTAAGGCGTGGCTCTCGTTGCTGTTCTCACAGAAGTTCTGTACCCCCACAGGGCGTATGGTAGTTTTTCGGCCCAATCTTTGTAGTTCTTCGTCATTTTGGCTAATAACTTCTTTATTGTCTTATTGGCTGCCTCGACTGCCCCATTTTCCTGCGGCCTGTAAGGTGACGACTTATGATGTCTTATCCCGTACTTATGTAGCATTGCCTTCGTTTCCCCTTGAAATTGGACTTCGTTGTCTGTTACTACGTGATACGACATTCTATATCGACATATAAGGTTCCGGGGTATGAACTTTGCCATCTACTTTGCTGTAACGTTACGAAATGACTCGGCTTCCACCCAATTTGAAAAGTAGTCTACTGACACTACTATGAAATGATGTACATTCGATGCGTGCGGTCGAATTTCTCCGATCATTTCAATCCCCCATGCTGAGAAAGGCCACGGCTCTGACAGCCTGTGCAACTCTATGTGAGGCAAATGGTTCAAGTTATCGTTGCGCTTGGCAATCGTGACAATGCTTTACCAGCTTCGCGCAATCAGCTTCATGGTTCGACCAGTAAAAGCCTTGTCTTACTATCTTCAGAGACAAATTCAATCCGTTTATGTGTGGTCCACATACTCCGGCATGTACTTCTTCTATTTCCTTCTGAGCCTATTCTTTTCTCATACACTTCAGATGGATGCCATTCGCTTGTCTCTTGTATAGTTTTCCCTTCAAACTCACATATTGAGAAGCCAACTTCTGAATGGCTATCTTGTCTTTTCTGCTTGTTTCTTCCGAAGTTCCCCATGTTCTAAGTATCGCTGAATATCATAGTACCAGGGTTTCTCATCGTCGACCTCTACTTCCAAGACCCTTTCTATCTCGTAAACAGGTCTGCTTACTGTTGTCAACACTAGAGGTCTCATCACCAACTTTTCTGGATTTTCCCAAGTTATGGCCAGGGTAGCCAACGTGTCTGCCATTTGATTCTCTTCCCGCGGCAAATGCTGGAATTTATAATCGGTGAGTGTTAGTGTTCCTAGAACATGCCAAGGATCTAATAAGCATGTAAAGGTGTTCATAAATTCAAAATAAGTTGCGGAATATACTTACAATGAACGGATTTGAGCTTTAAAATTTTGAGAAGAGATCTCCAAGATCCAAGCTTTAAGTGATGATTCCAACTCTTGAAGTAGTTTTCCCTATCACCTTAGTTGATTTCTCCAAGTGCTAGCTTTGTTGATTTTGCCACAAAATCAAAGAGAAGAAGAAATGAAGTTCACACCCATCATGAGAGGATTTTAGGGTTCTCAGTTTTTTTTTCAAGTGTTACAAGTGTGTTGCATACACAAATGAGAGAGAGAGAGAAGAGTTTTTAGGTAAAACCAATTTACCTTTTACCTAAACAAGGTAGTTGGGTAAATGGTTTCACCAAAACCATTCCAAGGTAGTTGGATGGTGGGTGGCTTGGCATAAATGCCAACTACCCTCCCAACTACCACATTAAAGGGGCCCCATATTTGAATTCAAAATTCAAATTCTCTACGAACATTTACCGCGGCGGCCGGTTTCGTTTAATTCGATTAAACGAATTTTCGTCGCTAAAAAAATTAAATCTATTTAATTAAATAACGATGCCCTCGCAAATAATTACGAACGTTGTTTACAAATTAATTCTAAATTAAGTCGTTCGTTCGTATTAAAGTCGACTTTAATTCGTAATGAAATCCAATTCATATTAATATATCTGATATATTAATTTTAGCCAAACGAATAAATTAAATAGAAAAATCAAATTTAACTATTAAATTTATTCTACCATTATTCTAAATTAATCCGTTCTCTCTCTTCCGAACACATTTAATCCTAGATTAAATATAACTCAATTAATCCCAGATTAATCTCTCTCTCTTAATTAATCCCAGATTAATTCTAATTTAAATCAACTTCATCGGTGAATCTTTGGGAAGCGACCCAAGAGATCCTGGATATGTTGGCAGTAAATACAGTCATCGGATTATCTGAATACGTGCCTGTTAGACATTATGTCCCATAGCGTCACTGTTTGTAAATGATATGGTATTATTGTACAAAATTAACTATGTGATAATGAAATTGCCTTTTGCCGTTTTGTAATATTATTTACTTTGACTAATAAATGGCGAAAGTCCATATGATTAACACTGGATTGAGATGATATGAGACAGTATCAATCTATAAAAGTTTAATCATTAAATATCCCTAGTCGGAGTATTATCGAGATCGGACATCGATAATGCGGAATAGACTAGTATTGCGCTTGTGCACGTTGTGAGGGCACAACAGCATAGTTCTCGTATATTTAAGTATTGGATACTTATGCAAGTGCAATAGGAGGTTGTGTTTTTACCGATGGTACGGAAAACAGCTTCGCTCTGGATAGACCCCGCGGAATCCCATTGGTAGTATGTCTGCGTGTCTATGGGAGGCCGCATCAGGGTAGGTGTATATGGTCTTAACCTGAGACTTACATCGCTAGTACTTGCGACAATCGGTAAACTTTGGTTTTGGTGGTTGGGGACCCTAACCGGTTCTGTGTACACCTTTTCTGGGTTTATCGAGAATCGTAGTGTGCTGGATGTGATGTCAAGATGGAAGTATCGCTTCAGACATATGGAGGCGATGATCACGCAGGGCACAGAACTAGTACTCTATAAAAGGTTGCAACCGTCGGGACAATATGACTAGGTCAGGATTGTCTGATTTAAAGAGACTAGCTGTTTGATGTCCGATATATGTTTCGTACGGGGCAGACACCTCTCCAGCCCCAGGCCTAGCATGTGATCATCCGATACTGGATCGATTTACGCAACTACTACGGTATACTACGCCTGATACAGATCTTATATTCCTATTAGAATATTTCTGGAGAATTGGGTAGGCATGGCGCTTTGCTAGAAGCCAACCTTGTCTTGTGAATCGGTAAAGACGTAGTACGAGGTACGTACGTGTTCGGATTATCCGACGACCGTATTTACTGCCAAATATCCGGAGATCTCTTGGGTCGCTTCCTGAAGATTCACCTATGATATTTGATTCGAACTTAATTAATCTTGGATTAATTGCGGAGAAACTTTATCTCGGATAAAGTGCCTTATTTAGAGAGAGAGAACGATTAATTTGGAATTAATCGATATAATTATTATATTCGATATAATAATCGAAATTCGATTTCGACGCGAAATTAAAATTAGATTTTAATTCGGGCATACGAGTTAATTTAGAATTAATTCGTAAGCGACGTAAATAATAATTTCGCTAGGAGCGATTATTTATTTGAATCCGATTTAATTAACGTCGCGACGCTAGCTCGGTATTTCGGAAATATCGAACCCGAACGCGTGAGTGGACGTGGGCCCACTTTCATTGGGAAACGTGTGGGGCCCACATGACACTTGTCATTGATATAGCATTGCATGTTAATAGTGTACAAACACTCTAAGGCATTGCATGGTGATAGTGTGCATTTCACTCAAAGGCTTTGCATGGAGTTTGAGTGTTTGACACTCTAAGCCATTGCATGGCTTATGTCATAGATTTATTATTAATTTAATAAATTATGGCATAAATATAAATTGATTTTTGGTAATACAAAGATTAATTAATCAAAAACTCTCTCTTCTCTCTCAAATTGCCGTGAACACCATTGAAGGGCAAAGGAAGATTTGATCTTCCATTCTCCATTTTTGCTAGCACAAGCAAGGGATCAAAGGAGGTGATAGGGAAACCAACAAAGAGCTTGGAATACAAGAGCTTGGAGCTTGGAGTCTTCTTCCTCTTCTTGGCCGAAACCAACCAATCCACTTGGAGCTTGGAGATTCAAAGTTTTTGTTCATCTTCTTCATCACATAACTTTGTAAGTATGATTCCGCCATGCTTCAAGTCTTTTATATATATTCTTTTCAGTATTTCATATGCTTAATCTTTGTTTGGGACCTATATAATAGAAACCAACAATGGTATCAGAGCTAGGTTTAAGCATGAAATACTTTAGGTTAAAAATTTGGGTAAAATTGATTGAAGCATGTTCTTGTGAAATTTGATGAATGAGTATGCTTATATGTATGTTAAATGACATTATATGAAATCAATTTTATGAAAAATGCATTGGATGATTTTTCCCCCAAAATTTTGACCTTGGCCGAATGGGTGTGTGAAATTGATATAAGCATGTTCTTATGAAATTTGATTAATAAGTATGCTTGCATGTGTATAACATGATGATATATGGAATCAATTTCATGAAAAAAATGCATTGGATGATTTTTCCCCAAATATATGCCTTGGCCGAATGATATGGTGAAATTGATAAAAGCATGTTCTTATGAAATTTGATTAATAAGTATGCTTGCATGTATATAGAATGATGATACATGAAATCAATTTTATGAAAAATGCATTGGATGATTTTTCCCCAATATTTTGACCTTGGCCGAATGTAATCTTGCATTTGATGTATTGGAATTTTTTTTTTTTTTGTGTTTAAGTTCATTGGATGACTTAGAACGTATACGGGACGTAGATTAGTAATTCAATCGGATTGAAAAACAAATCGACACAAAAAACTCACCTTGGCCGAATCAACAAGGACATGAAATGGAGTTGAATTTTGATAAAATTAATGTTGGACATTTAATTTGACAAATACATGATTAATAAATTAAATGGGTATTTTTGAAATATTTGGTTTAATATATTAATCTTGATATTACACTTTAATTAATTGGACTTTAATGTTTGGAATATTAAAATTTAATTAATGGGCTTTAATAATTTAATTGGGCCTTATGGGCTTAAAATTGGTTTTATGGCATTAAGGGTGATTCCTTATTTGGGCTTGGCAATTGGGTTTGACCCACATTGACCAAAGCCCAAGCCTTAATAAATCAATTCTAAGCCCATTTGACTTGAATTAAATTCAACATTGGATGTTAATTGGGCTTTGAGACCCAATAGGATTAGATTTAGAATCTAAGTCTTTAAAGCATATTAAAAGTGTAAACATTTGATTTAGAATTAAATAATTGGATTAGTATTGAATACGAATTGAATTAGATTTAATTAGTAGTTCGATATAATTCGCGAATTCGTACCTTATGTACTTATTCTCAATCGAGTTGGACTCGCACAAAATCAAACCGTTGTTTGAACATTGGATGATCACTTTAAATAAGACTAATTAATTGGATTAGATTGGTTGTAAAAGCATGTCTTGTTTGAATATATATGTATGTGATGAATGAATAGTGTATATCGGATGGATATTAGAAGGGAAAGGGTAATTTTAGAAATTATTGTAAATTTGGAATTTATAATTGGACCTGCGTGTCCAGCCTTATCTCTTTATCTCTTTTATATTCTCTTCTCACCTAATTCCCCTCAATGTAAATGAGGTTTCTCTTATTGTATTATGTAATTGGGTGGGTAGTTGTAGAATAGTGCTAGCGGGGAGAGGAAAGGGAGTGATTTGTTCTAGGAACAAGTTGTTTAAATATCCATCCGCATATCACTATTACTTTACTTTACGCGCTTTATGATGTTTTAGAAGCATGCTTAAGGGTGTATGATGATGAGACCTAACAAAGATAAATAAATTGGTTGCCAATTACGCGAAAATCCCTCAATTTATATTAAGCTAAATATCCTTCCATTGAATGGTTCTTGTTCAAGATCCGAAGTTGGCATTGGTTTGTTTTTGACCAAAGTCAAGACCTTTGTCAACCTAGGATGTACTTGAATCATGAGAGTTTTGTTGCATATCGGTGTCTTGTCCAAATCGTGATTTTTATTGGCCAAAGTCAAGATCACTTTTGTCCAACGACATTGATTACGAAACTTTCCTCGTCAATGGGTCCCGCTTAACTGGAATCATTAGGTTTGTTTTTGCCAAAGCCAAAGCCTAGTTGATTCGGAGGATATGGTTAGGAGAATGTATGGATACATTGACATTATACATATGTTTCGGACTTGGATGTCCACCTAACCGGATCTAGGAATTGGATGAGATCCAATTGATCATGGAGATCTACCTATGTTAAATAGCATACAATTTTATTGGCCAAAGTCAAGGTTGTGTGTTATTTAACGGGATCCTAGCCCACTAGGAAATCAGATTTCCCGAGTTGTCTACAGAGGGTTAGAAACTTGAAGAAAATAGTGGGAGGCTATTATTGAATTTGCAATTTCGTTCAGATACTTAGCCTTACGCGTCTTTCAAAACATTTCGTCAATATTTTAATTAGTTGGACTAATATATTGTTATTTTTATTTGTAACAGTTTGACTGTACCCATAACATCGTTGACTTTATAGTTGGACTATAGTTGTCAAGATGATTGGCAAAGGTAATATCCGTGACATTATCATGGGCGATAATGTCTTCAGAGGGACAAACTTTGCCGACTGGGAAATGAACCTCAAGATAGTGCTTGGGGCTGAGAGGATACTGTATACTATTCAGAGACCTCTCCCGCCTAAACCCACTGAGCCACTGGAGCTAGAGTTATGGAAAACTCATAGTGATGATTGTGACCAAGCTCAGTCAGTTATGCTAGCTGCAATGACCCAGCATTTCAGACGCCAGAATAGGGACTTGGATCCCTATAACATGATGGCAAGATTGCGTGATCTTCACCGCACTAATAAGCGGATGAAGAGGTACGAGCTAGTAAGGAAACTCTTCCGCTCCCGGATGACAGATGGCGCATCAGTTGAAGCCCACGGGCTCAAATGATTGCCGATATTGATGAGTTGGCCAATATGGGAATAGTCTTGGAGGCTGAGCTGACTATAGATATGATCTTGCAGTCACTTCCTGATACTTGGAAACAAATCATAGTCAACTATAAGTTGATGGATACAGATGACACTCTTGGAGAGTTGTTATCTATCTTGAAGGAGTCCGAAAGGGAACTCCTAAAGGGGAGCAAGCGCGAGGCGCATTTTGCATCGACCTCTCATGCGCCAAAGGGTGGCCCGAAGGCAATTGGAGGTGAAGGAAGAAAAAGTTCAAGAAAAAGGGCAAAGGCAAGTTGACAGTGGCTTCTAGGAAGCCAAAGGACAAATCTCAGGACATCTGCCTCAACTGCGGCAAGAGGGGTCACTGGAAACGTGACTGCCGAATGGGCAAAGGGCAGAAGGAGGATATCAAGGATGGCAAGGCTATCGCTTCTGGTATGTTTGTTATTGAGATAAATATGAATACTTCTAGTTTTAAAAATTGGATTTTTGATTCTGGTTGTGGTGCTCATATTTGTACTGATGTGCAGGATCTGCAGGATAGCAGGTGCTGGCATCCGGGGAGATGGATCTACGGGTTGGAACGGAACAACACCAGTTGCTGTTTTGGCCGTAGGGACTTTTGTTTTAGAACTGCCCTCAGGGCATGAACTTAAACTTTTGAACTGTTATTATGTACCTAGTTTAACTAGGAATATTATATCTGTATCCTTGTTAACCCAGCAGGGTTACACTTTTGTATTCAGGAACACTGGGTGTTATTTATATAAAAATGATGCAGAAATTTGCACAGCTGTTGCAAATAACGGTCTTTATATTTTGAATATAAATGAATCTCCTAAAATAACGAACAAAAGGCTCAAAAGAAATAATCTAAAAGATGAAGCTTATATGTGGCATTGTCGTCTGGACACATCAACAAGACTCGCATATCCACACTTTCGAAGAGTGGGTACTTGGACGAATTTGATCCCAATTCATATGACGTCTGCGAATCTTGTCTTTTAGGCAAAATGCCTAAATCACCTTTTAGTGGTAAAGGTGAACGTGCCACAGAACTGTTGGCTCTCGTTCATACTGACGTATGCGGGCCCATGTCTAGCCAGGCTAGAGGTGGTTTTCATTTCTACTACTTCGTAACCTTTACAGATGATGCATCTCGTTACGGTTATGTGTATCTTATGAGACACAAGTCGGAAACTTTTGAGAAATTCAAAGAGTTTCGACACGAAGTGGAGAAACAAACAGGGAAGAGTATTAAGACATTACGGTCAGACCGTGGTGGCGAATACTTAAGTTATGAGTTTCAAGATTACTTGAAAGAATATGGTATTCTTTCACAGTGGACTCCTCCTGGAACACCGCAATTAAACGGTGTGTCCGAACGGAGAAACCGCACCTTGTTGGACATGGTGAGGTCAATGATGAGTCGCACTGAGCTACCAATATCCTTCTGGGGATACGCATTAAACAGTGCTATACTTATTTTGAATAAGGTACCGTCGAAGTCTGTTGAACAGACTCCATATGAGATATGGACAGGAAGGAAACCAGGTTTCTCTTTCCTGAAGATTTGGGGATGCTGGGCATATGTTAAACGTTTGGAAGGTACCAAACTTGAACCCAAATCTGATAAATGCCTTTTCGTTGGATATCCTAGGGAAACCAAAGGATATTACTTCTATCACCCACAAGAGAACAAAGTATTTGTTGCTCTACAAGCATTTTTCCTTGAGAAGGATTTTATAAATGCAGTGGTAAGTGGGAGGAAAGTAGAACTCGATGAAGATCGTAGTGATACTGTTCCTGGCAATGAATCAACGACGGAACAAGAACAGACCGTCCGGGATGAGTCTGTACCACAAACTTCACATACACAAGGACCGCGTAGGTCGGAGAGAGTCAGAACAATACCTGAGAGGTATGGGTTCCTGATCTCACCTCATGTAGATATTAATCTTATTGAGGATAATGAGCCGGCTACGTATGAGGAAGCGATACAAAATATCGATTCCGCTTTATGGCAAGAAGCCATGAAGTCCGAGATGGATTCCATGTACGCCAACCAAGTTTGGACACTGGTTGATGCACCAGAAGGTGTGAAGCCTATTGGATGCAAATGGATCTTCAAGAAGAAGACCGACATGGATGGCAACGTACAAACGTACAAAGCTAGGCTTGTAGCGAAGGGGTATCGTCAACAATATGGTATTGATTATGACGAAACCTTCTCACCCGTTGCCATGATTAAATCCATTCGGATAATGCTTGCAATAGCTGCATATTTCGACTTCGAGATATGGCAGATGGACGTTAAAACCGCTTTCCTTAACGGAAACCTTTTGGAGGATGTTTATATGCAACAGCCTGACGGTTTTATCGTACCTAGACTTGCAAACAAGGTTTGTAAGTTAAATCGATCCATTTATGGATTGAAGCAAGCATCACGGTCATGGAATCAGCGTTTTGATGAGATCATAAAGGAATATGATTTCGTGCAAAACGCAGATGACCCTTGTGTATACAAGAAGGTTAGTGGGAGAGCACTTACTTTTATTGTCCTTTATGTCGACGACGTATTGCTTATAGGCAATGACATTCCCATGCTAACGTCGGTGAAAGCTTGGCTTTCATTAAAATTCTCCATGAAAGATCTGGGAGAAGCAGCCTTTATTCTTGGAATAAAAATCTACAGGGATAGATCTAGAAAGCTGCTTGGACTCTCCCAGAGTACATACATTGATAAAGTATTGAAGCGATTCAACATGGAACAATCCAAGAAGGGATTGGTTCCAATGATACGAGGTACCTCTCTGTCTAAAGACATGTGTCCTAAGACTCAGGAAGAGAGGGACAACATGAGTCGGATACCGTTCGCCTCGGCAGTCGGATCGATCATGTATGCTATGATATGTACACGACCTGATGTCTCATATGCTTTGAGCATGTGCAGTCGCTATCAGGCCGATCCAGGTGAAGGTCACTGGATAGCAGTTAAGAATATCCTTAAGTATCTTAAAAGAACTAAGGATGCTTTCTTAATTTATGGAGGTGGAGAACTTGCGGTATCTGGGTATACCGATGCAAGTTTCCAAACCGACAAAGATGACTACAAGTCGCAATCCGGGTACATTTTTTGTTTGAATAACGGAGCAGTGAGCTGGAAATCTTCCAAGCAAGATACTGTTGCCGATTCAACAACAGAAGCGGAGTACATCGCTGCATCTGAAGCAGCAAAGGAGGCAGTTTGTTTGGATCCGAAAGTTCCTAATCGGATTAGGGTAGTTCCGTTAGCAGCTGAGCCCGTTCCATTGTATTGTGACAATAACGGAGCTATAGCACAGGCTAAGGAACCAAGGTCTCATCAAAGGTCCAAGCATGTTCTTCGACGTTACCATCTGATTCGGGAGATTATACATCGTGGCGATGTAAAGGTCGAGAAGGTCACATCAGATGACAACATTGCAGATCCGCTGACGAAGGCTGTTCTTCAGCAAGTTTTTGAACGACACATACATAGTTCGGGTATTAGATGCTTGAGTGACTGGCTATAGGCCAAGTGGGAGATTGTTAGACATTATGTCCCATAGCGTCACTGTTTGTAAATGATATGGTATTATTGTACAAAATTAACTATGTGATAATGAAATTGCCTTTTGCCGTTTTGTATAATTATTTACTTTGACTAATAAATGGCGAAAGTCCATATGATTAATACTGGATTGAGATGATATGAGACAGTATCAATCTATAAAAGTTTAATCATTAAATATCCCTAGTCGGAGTATTATCGAGATCGGACATCGATAATGCGGAATAGACTAGTATTGCGCTTGTGCACGTTGTGAGGGCACAACAGCATAGTTCTCGTATATTTAAGTATTGGATACTTATGCAAGTGCAATAGGAGGTTGTGTTTTACCGATGGTACGGAAAACAGCTTCGCTCTGGATAGACCCCGCGGAATCCCATTGGTAGTATGTCTGCGTGTCTATGGGAGGCCGCATCAGGGTAGGTGTATATGGTCTTAACCTGAGACTTACATCGCTAGTACTTGCGACAATCGGTAAACTTTGGTTTTGGTGGTTGGGGACCCTAACCGGTTCTGTGTACACCTTTTCTGGGTTTATCGAGAATCGTAGTGTGCTGGATGTGATGTCAAGATGGAAGTATCGCTTCAGACATATGGAGGCGATGATCACGCAGGGCACAGAACTAGTACTCTATAAAAGGTTGCAACCGTCGGGACAATATGACTAGGTCAGGATTGTCTGATTTAAAGAGACTAGCTGTTTGATGTCCGATATATGTTTCGTACGGGGCAGACACATCTCCAGCCCCAGGCCTAGCATGTGATCATCCGATACTGGATCGATTTACGCAATACTACGGTATACTACGCCTGATACAGATCTTATATTCCTATTAGAATATTTCTGGAGAATTGGGTAGGCATGGCGCTTTGCTAGAAGCCAACCTTGTCTTGTGAATCGGTAAAGACGTAGTACGAGGTACGTACGTGTTCGGATTATCCGACGACCGTATTTACTGCCAACAATATCCGGAGATCTCTTGGGTCGCTTCCTGAAGATTCACCTATGATATTTGATTCGAACTTAATTAATCTTGGATTAATTGCGGAGAAACTTTATCTCGGATAAAGTGCCTTATTTAGAGAGAGAGAACGATTAATTTGGAATTAATCGATATAATTATTATATTCGATATAATAATCGAAATTCGATTTCGACGCGAAATTAAAATTAGATTTTAATTCGGGCATACGAGTTAATTTAGAATTAATTCGTAAGCGACGTAAATAATAATTTCGCTAGGAGCGATTATTTATTTAAATCCGATTTAATTAACGTCGCGACGCTAGCTCGGTATTTCGGAAATATCGAACCCGAACGCGTGAGTGGACGTGGGCCCACTTTCATTGGGAAACGTGTGGGGCCCACATGACACTTGTCATTGATATAGCATTGCATTTTAATAGTGTACAAAACACTCTAAGGCATTGCATGGTGATAGTGTGCATTTCACTCAAAGGCTTTGCATGGAGTTTGAGTGTTTGACACTCTAAGCCATTGCATGGCTTATGTCATAGATTTATTATTAATTTAATAAATTATGGCATAAATATAAATTGATTTTTGGTAATACAAAGATATTAATCAAAAAACCTCTCTTCTCTCTCAAATTGCCGTGACACCATTGAAGGGCAAAGGAAGATTTGATCTTCCATTCTCCATTTTTGCTAGCACAAGCAAGGGATCAAAGGAGGTGATAGGGAAACCAACAAAGAGCTTGGAATACAAGAGCTTGGAGCTTGGAGTCTTCTTCCTCTTCTTGGCCGAACCAACCAACCACTTGGAGCTTGGAGATTCAAAGTTTTGTTCATCTTCTTCATCACATAACTTTGTAAGTATGATTCCGCCATGCTTCAAGTCTTTTATATATATTCTTTTCAGTATTTCATATGCTTAATCTTTGTTTGGGACCTATATAATAGAAACCAACAGTTGCACATCGTACCACGTGCTTACCGATTACAAGACTGGTTGGCTTCTAGCAAAAGCAACCGTGCCTACCCAATTCTCCAGAAATTATTTCTTACTGGAATATATAATCTATGTCAGACGTAGTATACGAGTATTGCGTATTACGATCCAGTATCAGATTGTCACGTGCTAGGCCTGGGGCTGGAATGTGTCTGCCCTGTACGAAGCACATGTCGGATGTCTGGTAACTAGTCTCTATAATCATATTACATGACCTAGTCATATATCTCGATGAATGCAGTACTTAAGAGACTAGTACCGTATCCTACGTGACATCATCTCCACATGACTGGAGTGATACTTCGTCTTGACATCACACCCATACACTACATTCTAATATACCCAGCAAAGGCGTACACAGAACCTGTTAAAGCCCTGGACGACCAAAACTAAAGCATATCGATTATCGTAAGTTAGCGATGCAGGTCTCAGGTTAAGACCAAATACACCTACCTGATGATTCGGACTTCCATAGACACATAGTCATACCACCAATGGAATTCAGGGGTCTATCCAGAGCGAAGCTATTTTCCGTACCATCGGTAAAACACAACCTCCTATTACACTTGCATGAGTATCCTAAACCCAAATATATGAGAACTATGCCGTTATGATCTCACATAACATGCACAAGTGTAATACTAGTCTATTCCGCATTATCGATGTCCAGTCTCGATAATACTACGACTAGGGATATTTAATGATTAATCCTTCGTGGACCGATATTGTCTCATATCATCTCAATCCAGGAACTAATCATAAGGACC